>JAQGAK010000399.1:0-85069 GCA_034696945.1 Lipothrix lubbocki
GAGATCTGTGCTGATGCACAGACATTTGGTTGTAAAGGCTGAGGCCATTTGAATCGACCTAATAAATTCTATTCTATTCTATTCTATATTAAATAATATCCAAAGGGGTTGGCAATACACATATATTCGTTTTGAAGGTTTAGCAGTCAGCTATTAGTATTTCCTAGATATTATGAATTTTAAATCTTTTCTCTACAAAGGCAAGGCCATATACAGCCTTGGTGGAAGAAATTCGAGAAAATGTAACCTCAGGGGTAGTTTAGTATATTCTCATTTCCGTCCGTACCATTCCCAGCTTTCGACCCAAATTAAATGTTGACTTTTCATATTGTCAGAATGGGTGGACGATGTAATAATTGAGCGTGTTAAAATGTCCCCTCAAGTTTAATTCTTCAGTTCTAGAGTAGTTTTAATTTTAAAAATTTGCTGTACAAAGCAAACTGATTTTTGACCTATACATATAACTTTAAGGACTTCTTGAATTTATGTAAATATGTTTAATATCTAAGTTCTGTAGTTATTATATTGTACAAATATTACACATTGTAATAAATTTATTTAAATTGTTTACTTATTTAATTTGCAATAATTTCTTGGCGGTTATATATTTAACATTCCAGTGACCAATTTTTCTAACGGCATATTCCATTTGAAATAATACACTAATAACATTTAAACAGCATTTATCTCATATGAACGCCAGCATCAATTGTTTGGGGTATCTATTCATGGGGTTGTTCATATGAATGGCAAAATAATCAACATAAAAATTATTTGTGCCCATGTGCATAATAGTCTCAATTACTATTCAGTGGACTTTTAAAAGTTCACGTAATATTAGGAAGGGTTAAAAAGTCATCTCTATCGTTTTATCGTACAATATCACTTAGCAATTTTTTGCGGCCAAGCATCCTTCTGTAAAAGAGTCTGAACATGTGTTATTTATGCATGAGTAGGAACAAGCAATGAGACTAATATCCTAAAGAATCTTTGAAACTTATACAGTCCATATATTTATAAAGATCTTGTATAGAAAGTGGGCCTGGGTGAGTATGTCCATTCAGTTACATTTGTAAGTTTAGAAGACACGACAGGGAATGCAGAATCGATTTCTTTCCCCTTTTCCGAAACTCAAGTATCGTTCCGGGTGCATTTCCATTCTCATCCGCGGTTTTCATTGGCCTCTAGCCGGGTTCCCTTCTCTTCCGCATCCACAACATATATACACTATGAGCCACCACGACCACCGCCAATGCACGTTCCTTCCAAAGCCTTATGTAACGTAAGTTCGAAAAATAAAAAAAACCTTATCGTATATTTACAAACTGGGTGTCTCTGTTTACCATCCCGTCTTTCTTTCTCTGTAAGTACTATACTTATATCTATAAAACATGAATATTCCTATCCCTGAAATATTCAAGTCCCTTTTCATATACTCGTAAGCCTTTTTTACACTTGCAGGCCTATTTTCAACAACGGAAATACTTCTATGTATAAGGTAAAAATAGTTTATACTTATATTTACGCACACATATACAGATACTTATAGTCACCAGAAGCTTTAAATCCTGGACGAGCTTGCATTTTACATTGGCATGAATACACAAAGAAAAAGTCAGAAAAGAAGAACAGAGAGAGCTTTCTACATTTTGACTATGTGGCGAATGAAGCGAAAAGAAGCTGAAGTCTCTCTTTCCATCAGTATTACTTTACTGTGCATATGTATGTATGAGAACCTGGTATGTGCGCCTTTGAATTTTCCCTCTCTCTCTCTCTCTCTCTCTTTCCTCTACTCAGAGATTGAATTTTTACGCAATTCCCTACCCACAAAAACGATAAAGACAATAATTCACCCATGAATAGTCCTCGTAACCTAATGCAATAAACCTCGTCTTTGCTCTCCACACGAGCCATTTAGTTTTCTCGTTCATTTCAAGATTACCATCGATGAATCGATCCACACTCATCTTAATACTTATTTTCACAATAGTTGCTCAAATTACTTATACTAACTTTTAACCACGGACCCGAACCTCCACCTTAACATGTCGGTTTCTAAGTATATCTACAAAAGAATGGTTTACCTGGAACACTTTGTTATACAGGCTTCGGTTTCAACCCACTACGAACTATATAACTTACTTGCAAAGGGTACAACTGTGGAGATGGGACTATCAGAGTTTACACTTGTATAGATACGCTATAAATTGTGTTTTTCGCTCTTTTGTAGGAAGCTTGTTTTTTTAATTTGTTTTTACACTGGGCAAGTTTTCTTACTTAGCACATTTATAAGAAAAGTACTTATAACGCGTGCTAGAGAGGGTTTAATCCTTTTCACTTGCAAAATATCAAGGTTTATAATTGGTACTTGCAGAAGAGCGCTTTATAAAAGGTACTTCATACTAGCCTCACATACGGTATTTACATTTTTTGCTATGGGAGATGTCCCACAATACTATTTCTGACTGATCCAAGCTTTGTGAAAATACCATAGTAGTTACCATCACATAGCCATCAACGTATGGTTATGATCATTGAAATGGTTTTCCTTCTGGAGTGAGCAGTTATAAGACTTTGATATCCGTAGTAAAACTTGACTTAAGCCAAGGTACTAATATTTAAAAGCTGATCAGTTTTAGACCATATAATAGTTTTTTCGATATGTTTTACTGTAAATATAGCTGTATATAATTACATATATTCTTATTATTCATGCTGGCGAAAGCTAAGAAAATCTTTTGTTTTTTGTATGTTTTTGTGTAGAAGTACTACACTGTAAGTAAATATATTGTAGAATTGTTTTGATCCATCGTTAAATCCCAGTTGAACTATTATTTTCTGAATTTAATCTCATCATGTATAAAAATATCCAAGAATTATTCTAGTTTCTATTAAATTTCAAATAAAATTTCATCAGCTTCTAAATTTCTATTTTGATCAAATTACTATCAATATTTCCAAAAACTTTTTTGAACTGCAAACATTTTACTTATACAATAATTGTGTTGTGGGATTTTCTTTCAAATTTGAATCTTGTCACTTCCTTCGTTTAGTTTATTTTTTCATCACCATTCGCTCTGAGAGAATTTCTATTTTTACTGCGACACTGAAAACGAATTGTATTTCAAACCAAACACTATGGTTAAATTAAAAAGTAGTATACATTGCGCATCTGATTACCTCATGCAATTACATATTAGGGAGTCCCAATCAATTATAACGATAGACACCCGCGGTTCTTTAATAGATGACACGTTTAAGTTTTCATGATACATTTGTCAGTACAAATGAGAGTTGGATTTGACTTAAGCAACTGTTCGTTCAGCTTCCTCCGTGCCTCTCGCATGTTCCTAACCTAACTATCTCCTCCACAAGTAGAGAAACACATGTGGATTGAAATACTTTGATTTGATACAAAAGGAACATTTTTTCATCCTAGGAGAGAGTTACTGGTAAATAGTAGCATGTTCCCGAAAAATCCAATTGCTGACATACAATACTAAGAGGGAAAGAAAATAAAGAAGAAGAAGAAAAAGAAGGTACAAAGTTTTGGATTCTTAGATTTATACGCCCTGTAAAACTATTTTGTTCGTCATCATTATGTGTTCACAATGTTGCGTACGATGTATAGTAGAAGCATGTGTGGTTTGGATATTATATAGAAGCACAACGGAGGGAGAGAGCGGCTAGTAATAAATAAAAGGTGATTTTGGCAGAAGACCTCCTGCCGAACTTTTCTATGTACATTGTGACACAAAGTCGTGAAGTGGACGTAAAACAGTGAGAGTATACGCAGACAAACATCAAATCCATTTACTGTATATAGCGATGAACCCAGTCTCCCCACAGAACACTCGCGATATACGTATACGTATTGTCAATATGTACGATTGTATATATTGTTGTACTGTGTAGTATAAAGTATACGGCGAGAAGAAGGAAACAGTTCCTGGAAATAATCATGTAATAAATTTATAAATTACTTTTGGACTCTACATTATTTTCCTGCAATACATGCTGATGTCGTCTATTACATACGTGCGATACTATTTTCCACAATATTTTGTGCGTTCATAGTATGCATGTATACGCACACATAGTTTCTACAACAGAGAAAGAGTTACACACAAAAGCATTACATTACTTGTAAATAAACGTCGAACTAGTAAACCATGAAATGATACCGGTGATTTCTATCCACACTACACACAGCAGCGTTAGAAATACCACATTTTACCTCGCAGGCCACCCATGTCGAAGGGATCCATTGGATACTCTTGTGCATATACATGTATATCTTCTTTTTTACTATCTCAATATACTCAAGTCCTATGCTCGTTTATAGCAGATTTGACCAGATATCCTTAATATTAAAGATGACTGTAATTTAAGCTTCAGCATGTACTATTTACGCTACACATTAACCATTCATTACTACTTGGACGAGTGTCGACGATGTGGAGTTTGCAGAGGCTGAGCTGTGTGTAATGTTACCTATATGGTATATGTCATGCCAGACTCTTTATATAAAGAGTACACATATATATGTAATAACATAATATTGTCAAGTCCTGCAGGAAAAGATCTAATATAGAAGGCAATGAGTGTGCGTATCCTGCTCGTTTTGTAAAAATGCCCAGTATGATACACCTTGACATATCTTCTTGTGTACATTTACCTCTGAATTAAATTACCTAACCCACCCAATCTTCATACTTTTTAGATGACTTTGAGTTGATCAAGCTTGTTGGTTCTGCATTTTCCATGCAAACATGGTATTAGGTATTAGTTTGTACAAAGGACACAATAATCATTTAAAACAGCATGTATATTACGAAACTATAGTCAATTTAACCTTACGAGTGTAGCAATAAATTTATGAGTGTAAGTATTCACGGATGCAATGACAATAATGTGAACGAGTAAAAAAATGAAAACTTGTAGACTTGTATGTTCGTGTAATACTTAGGTATACTTACTTACGGAACATTCTGGCTCTCGACGATAACATCTCACAGGATGGAAAGATATTCACAGTGTGTTGGTTACTCCGGGAAGATAATTCAAATAATGAGATCTTGATACACTGGAGCCTTTTATTGTTTTATGCGCTACTGCTTTCATAACTTCATGCCTCCCATATACTAGTATTAGAACCTATGTACTCTTTCCTCTCACTTAATTTTCCACTTGGTGTCAATCTCATTGAGTTATCTTGTGGATCTTTATACCTATGTAAATAATCAAGGATTATATTTAGTTATGTATGAATCACCTACTAATACCTGCTTTAATATCTAAGTACTATTTGTGTATGCTTAAACTGTTTTTATCACATTTAACTTCTTCTGACATTCTTATCTGAGTAATATTTTCAGTATGGGGGATTTGCATATCTATGTTTTTGTCCATTTTACTGTGCTCTTATTGTTTGTGTATCCATATATATCTTTCGGGTTGTATTCCAACATTTCCAACCTGTTTCAGTTGTTTTCATGATTTTGTCCACTAGCTTTTTTTAGCATTTTTTGAGTGCATTGGTATTTTTGATCCTTTCTTATTTATTAACTCCTGAAATAACATGAAATCAGCTCTGACCAGCAATATGATGTCAAAGACCTTCATTGAAGAAGTTAAAGGGAGTTCGATAAATCTACAGATAAATGTAAACTTACTTTTACAGAAGTGTAATACAAGGAGGAAAATGGCATTAGCAATGCTGAAAGTATTTATGTATTTATATATGAAGTGCTGACAAATTTGAATTTTTATTTAAGCAAGATGGACGTAGGTCTGACTGAAGTGAGTCAGAAGCTGTCCATATGGTGGGAAGGCTTTGGAGGAAAGGGATACTTAAGTTACATTACATGAGATGAGTCTAATGTGTGCGTGATGTATTATGTATGAGAGGGATACATGGTCGAGGAGAGCGACCAAGTCTCGGTTTGAACTTAACTCTCGAATCTTCCTCTACGGATGTCTGTGCCCGTATGTATTTCCCTGTAAACACGCCTGATGGTTCGTGGAGAGACAGGGACGAGAGTGAGGAAATAAATGGGCTTGAATAGAATAGCTGGCATTGCCTTCGTATGGGGTTCGCCTTCCTTCACAATGGATTTTGACAATCGCTCCGCAAGCTAGGTATCCCAAGTCTTTCATTCTTTATCTACACGCATATATATAAGTTACTCTATGAATACATACACCCCCCATCTATAGAAGCATATGCAGGAGAGAGAGAGAGAGAGAGACGAAAAGAGAAGAGGCAAGCCAACAGCTCTCCTCTTTCGTCTGATGGATTCATCCATCCATTCTCCTGCCGCCAACACAACCACTGCCGACTCAGTTCTGGTTTTCTTGTGCTTCAATTTCATTCAGTATTTGTACTACGTTCTACCACTATAATTCAATGATTTTTCTCTCTCTCTCTCTCTTCTCACTCCTGGGTTGTATACACGTTTTCTCTAATAATTCCTTTGTAAATAGCTATAGGATAGGGCTTATATTTACGGGAGAACACTGGCACTGCCTCTCCTGGCATTCAAGAAGATGGCACAAATGAGCCGTGACTTTCAAAAAGAATAACAAGTATTTTACCATGCTTTAGTTTACCCACGTACGCCTTTTCCCATGTCTTTGACTATATTGACATACATTTCCTATATCCTACTCATCCCTGCATTTGCGTGCATATTTACTACCGAATTCTGCTCCTATAATGGATAACATACGTGTATACATTTGTGAACATCTAAACCTCCAGCAGCCGTAGTCGTTCCCCCATCAATAATCTCTCTCTTTGCCAAATGGCTCACTCACGAATAGTTCGCCACCTCCAATTATTGTAACTTTATCATCACTTTACTTAACCCAATTTAAATAACCCGTGTCCGCATAAATTGTCTTTGGAATAGTGTCGAACGACTTGCAGCTGTGGTATAAGAAGGAATTTATATATTTAGTAGTTGCTCCTTTTTCTTTACTTCTGTAATTACTTTGAGATTTTGTTGTTATTTAACTTTCTCTTAATTCATTTATTTAGTGTGTATGCTATGCTTTTATTTATTTATATTTCTATTGTGTTTATAAGAGCGGTTTGTCATAATTTCAAGACCGTTTTAGTAACTTTTCATTATTTTTAGTGGTTATTATTTATTTATTCTCCTTGAAAAACGAATATCCCATTGAGAACGTAGGAAAATGGTATAATATAAGAAAGAAGTGACTATAAGGTTGTTGCTTTTAAATAGATAAATGTTACATGTCAAGGAGCTTTGAAAATGGAATTGGACCTGGATATTTGATGTTGAAACGTCAAGAAGAGAAGAAAGTCCTCCAGAAATACAGGAACGATCAGAAATACCCAAGATATTTCCCTTTCTGACATGTACCAGTCAGTTATATTATGATTCCATTGGTCTACTAGGGCTTTGCATAAAGTATTGAATGAATGTGATCGTATTAAAGTGGTTCACATCCTTATGCTGGAAGTTTATATTTTGCTTGTGTATCAAACTAACTGAACACAAAGGGAGAGTATAGGAAAAGATTTCCTAAAGAATCTCTTGAATCGCATTATAAACAAGTCTCTGTAGCTTTTACTTTTTAAATCCTCCCTTTCCCTTTCCGCCTTTTTTCTCATCACTTTTCTTTCACATTCAGGAATAGTACAAGAATTATTCAAAAGATTCAGAAATAAAAAAAATATCGCCAAATATATTTACATACCTAGAAAAAAGAACTGACATTAAGAAGACTAATAAGAAAATGTATCTAGATACTCACGATATAGAAAATTGCTTGGATATTGATAGCTGGGGATGAAGCCCACGGGCTGGCTTTATGGTTTCTTGTGGCAAATCCTTCAAAGCATTTTTCCCTTTCTTCTCAAAAGTGCATGCTAGGATTTATAAGAGCGACAAATATGAAAATGTCTTTGAACTTGTAGCAAATCTCGAATATTTATTTTTCCATCCACATACTCTTTCCAACAGTGTATTTCTTTATTATATACAACTACACACATTGAAAAGATTGATGAGATTGAGATATTAGCTTGAGCTACTCAATTGTAAGTTTACCATTCAAATTAGGCTGTAATTCAAACTATTATTAATGAAATTATGGGGGCATGCAATGAATGCTTGCCCGCTTTCAGCTCTTCATAGCAAATCTTTAGATGTCAGGATACATGTAATATGCATGTTTACGTATAGGCACAATGATATAATACAAATGTCTTTATCAAATACCATTTGTTTACTGTAACACAAATGTACATGTATATTATTATGGCATATGTAAATAAATTAAATACAGTTGTAAATGCCTAACTTCATAAACAAATAAGCATGTTTATATTATTGTTTTATAGTGTAAATGCAGAAATATAAGAATATATCTTATCTAATAACAATTTACAAGCTGATTCTATGTATACTTAAAATTTGTCAGTGTTAATTATACGTTGCATCAGAGCAAACAAAAAACCCCTTGGATCTAGTAGTAAAATCCCCACGCATAACAATATTCACATACTTATCACACCCAAACTCCCATATACACATAAATAATGCATGCATGCGTATTACTTTTACACATACACATCAATGCAATCCTAGAAAATCTGTGAGCAAATGTGAATAACCGCGGTGAGAATTTACTGAAGCGTGTAACATCCAGAAATAAATACAAACTTGGGAAGCCTTTGTGTAATTAATTCACTTAAGCGCATGATAAATCGTCGTATAATAACCCAGACACACGCCAGCACTTGATAAAATGCCAACCCTACTCATGTAATGTGAGTTGCATCACTTGTATTTTCTATTCAACTTCTGTACTACTACTATGTATAGTATGTATGTATGAACTACACATCAGAGGAGTACTTATCATGTAACTAAATAATGAATTTTTAAGTTAATATAATAAATGTGGAATCGGTGTAAGTATAATTAAGTTATTGTGAGTACTTGGAATTGTGTGAGATCGTCCGTGAACGCAGGTCAACAGCAAGGTTGTAGCCAATATGGTATGTGAATTAAGTGTATCTTTCCATAACAAGCATAAACCAGATTTAAATCTCAAATACAGTGATATATAGTATAAGGGTAAAACCATGCTTTTATTAATGAGAAACCAATTAAACGTGAGGTTAATCACGTATCCTGCAGGGTTTCAGGGTAATTTTCAACCCCTGCCTGCCCCATGAAGAGATGACTATTGAACTAATGCAGCAGCTTCATAAACAGCACGATAAACATCCTATGACAACATTCCATCATATTGCTATTGCTACTCAACTTTACCCAGGGATGTTTTCATGTGAAGGCAGATATTTAAAGGAAAAATTTAAAAATAACAATTAACTACTTTATTTGTTTTAGTATGCAAAACATAAGCACCCCTTATGTATTTCTCCGTAATAACCCTTGAATAAACACAGTATCTATAGCAAAAGAAACTTAATTAATTAAAGTCAAACCCAGAGGATTTTCTAAGTATTGTTGCGACCTTTTGGAAACTTTGTTGGGACGCTTGGGTGTACTAAAAGGGGAGGAAATTTAGCGTGTAAATTCTCTGGATATACCTGTGGTAACGGGAACTTATTGTATCAAACCCTAGAATTTTGCTCTACAGCCATTGTATGTAAAAGGCTTATTATTCATTTGCTAGATTTGAACGAAATAATATGTATGCCTATCATATATACTTATATTAAGCATGGAAAGACATACATAACTACGCTTATGCACACTTGGTTTACTCAGAAGGCGGTAGTCGTAGCTCTGAGCGCATTTGACATGCACATAAGAGAAAAGCTATGCATAGTTTATAATTCTGGAAATAATGAACATACCTACAACAGCAAGTTTTCTACTTTATATAATACTTGTATCCAGTGAATGAAACTTCCCTGGAGTAGAATTTCTTCCTTCCTTTCTCTTCCCAGGAAAACTACGTATATATCTGGGAGCAAGGGGAGGGTCGAAAAGAGAGTTATGAAGAGAATAGAAACAGTTTCCAAATTTTCCCAATCAATTCCACAAATAAAAGGAGCAGCGCCACATACACACATTTTCAACTTTCTTCGAAGAAAAAGTTTTTACATGTATTTTGAAGCATTTTAATAGATATGGTGTATATGTATGTAGTTGTAGACGTAAGATTTCGTTTCATTTTAAGCCGACAAAATGCAGCGGATGTAGTAAATGCAAGGTTGTGAAACTGTATATGTACGAATGCTAACCCTTTTTGCAATTTTTCAATCGTATGTAATATTATGTACACTTTGCAGGTCCGCTTCCAGTTCTTTACGACTTTTGAAGGATGTGACAAACAGCTAGCATGGATCGATTGGCGAAGGGGTGTGTATGAAACGATAGTTTTTCTTTTTTCTCCAAAAAAGACACCATGAAGACGAAGACAAGTTTGGCAACCTTTCTAAACTGACAGTGCCATGTATAGGATATTTTATAGAATTCGCTTTACAAGCAAATCCTTCACTTTATTTTGACGTTGCCATCTGATACGTAAATTGATGAAGGCGTAGATAGCTAATGCATCTATTAAACTTTCCCGATGTGATTTGAAAAGTTTTTAAGGAACAATGAAAGTCACTTTTCATTCTTATCTCACCGATTCATGCTCGTCTATATACTGATATGCATCGTCAAGCCTTGATTTTCATATCTGACCCTCCTTGCTGACATCAAATTTAGTATGCATCTATATGTCAAGAATATATACTTGAAAGCAGAGGTTGCTGCCTGGCGTAAAAATAGGTGTAGAGTTTTGCTGTAATCTGTAATACTGTAACTCCGGCAGTAGATAATGAAGTGGCTGCTCCACGCCTTTGTCAATTTCCAACTACTTGTCAACGGTTATTTTTTTCTTTTGGCCATCAGCAGCAAAACTGTGCGTACAGGGAAAGCACCAATGCATATAATAGATACTGACGTCAATGGTAATACAAATAACAAGCAGTGTTGACCCATGCGACCACTGTATAATTGTAAGCTTCACACCTTTCATGTGTGTAGAGTATTATAAAGCCTCCTCCGCGTAAATCCGGACTAAGCTCGCGTTAATCCCTGCATGAAAATTGTAGGAGGCAGGAACATAAACTTTCGGCTAAGCAATATGTAATGGAGTTGCCACTAATAAGCCTTCTTTTTAGTCTACGCAGTGAGACGCAGTAAGCAACACACTGCATGATGTTCGTATAATGTATAACGCCATCCTGGATTTACCAACATATGGACGTTGCTATGTTCAGCAGTAGAGACAATATCCTATATTTAGCACGATACAGATGCTATATGTATATTCGGCTTCATACAGAAAATGCGATGTAGGCTATGTTCATCAACTCAATGATGGCAGTAGTATATTCGACTTAGTTTGAGCACAGCATATCCAACGTAACTATTAAAAGAAAGATGATATGCATACGTAACACGTATGCACAACAAGGCGGTAGAGCATCTACGCAAATACAACAAAACAACACATTCAACAAGGTACGTAGAGACAGCAAAACATGGAGATCAACAACATGTAAGTAAACACTGCAAGATCTTGTATATATACAGTATGAGTATATATACAGTATGTACATAGACTGAATACTCAACAAACAACGAAAAATGATGTATTTACAACATTACGCTATGCATACCAACCAGGATGTTGTATTGCATATCAACAAAGTTACACTTGTAATGTGGCAGAAGGCTTTCGCCACGGTGCTATAGCTGAACACGGAAATGAGAGAGAACGGAGTGCCCGGAAACGTTGAAAAATGTTGGTTAAATCTCTTGACCAGAACAGCCATAATGAAGTGAAGTGGATTCATTGTGAAGAGTGCATGAGGACGGTGGCTCATGTCACACTCTTATCCTCCTTAATTACTCCACTTGATTTCCCATGTACAATTTAATGTGCACAAACTTACCGCCCACTTCATATTAACTAAACATGAGTGCCGACTTTGCATAAGTTCTCCCCCTAGTCGCACCTATGTCTTATGAATACTGTACATACTCCTACACAAATCGTGCCGGTCTGCACACATTACATTTCTACCACCAGCCAGAATGAAATGATACTCCGTAGGATATCGTACACGACTGACAAGTTACATAGTGTGTACAAAGATTTGAGCAAACGAGAGCTGACATGTATATATTTGAATTTAAAACACAAATCCAACTCTTGACTTAGGTGAAAGTTTGTAGATTTTGTTGCCTCTGTGCCGTGTATAGTCGTGCCTTCTTGAAAGGGATTTCTGTACTAATATATGGGTGGGAATAAATGCATACACACATGCATACAGCTAGGCAACAACCTTTGAGGAGTCGCTTTCCAATTCATATAATACATAGTGTATACGTTGAGTAATATGAGAGTGAAAAGTAGTAATATGTTTGTGGAGAGTGTAAGCAGGGTGTACCCCCGTATTATATGTCAAGGCAAGGTTAGCTTATGTATTAAAACTGCTACAAGAGTAGGCGAAGGTTGACTGATATCTCTGGAAATGCTTCAAAACTCATAAATTCATGCACTTCCAGAGTCCGTTAACACATTTATTTCCCAACTTGTACATAAATAATAGTTTTTAACTCTCTGGATGCGGAATAAAATTCTGTTTGGAACTACTCCATTTTTTATAACCATCGTATAATTCAACCGTCCACTTGGCTAGGTGTATTGCATGTACAAGCATTTACACCTACTATATGTAGATATAGATACTACATTAAGGTAGGAGTGAGCAAGTAACATTACAATTTTGCCTCATATTGCATAGTACATACAATAAGTGGATATACGAGTCTATAAGGCATTATGTGTGTACGTATAGGTAAGGTTTTATATACGTAAGGTTTGCTTTCTATAGGAATCTTTCAAGATGGTAATCTTCAAAGCGTTGTCTGTATATACTTGCAATGCGACACTACAAAAACATATCTTTGGTTAAATAATACGAAACGCTCTGTATCAACAAACAGATACGGTAGCAAATATACGTACGGTGTACCACACGGCGTAGAACTTGTGTACACTGAACTACACTAGACCTGTTTTGTCCTTATAAATAATATTCATACCTAGAAAAGCAGTTTGCTTGAACTTTTATCAGCCTAGTTATTTTCCACAAGATATATTTCATGCATAGGAGAGTCCCCTTGGTTTCTAATAATAAGATCGACTTGGCATCTTTTCCCTTGCTCGGCTGTCGGTGGTTCCGGAAGAAATTCTTGTACATGCTTTCTTCGAAACTTACACTTTCAACCATAGTACTTTCTTTCCTTTCCTATAGCGTTCTCTTATTCTCTGTCGTCTCCTGCTACAGAAGTCTACTTGTAGTTGGCTGTATTGAGCTGTCAGCTTTTTAATTTACTACAGTGAATTTATCTTAAAAAGACTGACATATATTTAAACAACGATTAAAAAACTCCCCTCAAACAGCATCGTAACTTTGAAATAGAAAATGAAGCAATTACAGAATCACCAATATTGTAAAGTTGTTTATCTTTAATTCATAAAACTCTTGTCAATATATTATTTTGAATTGCATTTGTAATTTGTTACTACGAATCTGAAAATACATGTTCGGTGTTTCAGCTCATATTGAGCTTGAAGCTAAACATGTTGAATGTATAAAATTGATATGCTGCTGACAAAACAAAAACTTATTATCTTAAGTTTGTACTAACGTCAGTTTGTATTTAGTTTTTTGAACGACATCGTTACGTCAATTAGGAACAAAAGAGCAAGCACTTTTGTCAGAGTCGTATAAACTGTATGCAAGTATAAGGGCTGGAGCTGCGTCGGGTTGTGGGCGAATGTATTCTGCGAATAATTAAAATAAACTCTGACTGCTTGGAAAACACAAAGGTTAAAGAATAATTTACATACGGAGGGAAATAAAAGGAAGGAGGACGAAGCCACTACCAGATTGTAAAAGAGGGAAAAGCAGATTAAAGAATGTACATAGTGCAGATATGGTTTTACATGAACATAAAACTTGCCTTTTATAACTTGCTTTATAATGCCCAGCTTTACTTTCTTCTGTTATACTCTTCCCTTCCATATTCTCTATTTCCTCCCCGCGACTTTCCTTCTCGTCGTAGTTCTCTCTCTCTCTCAGCCCTGTCTCCTTACTATCTTTCCCTCTCGTCTCGGCCCTCTGTATGTATATGCAAGAGAATGCAATTCACTTCAACTCCGATTATGCAAAAGGAGAATTTTCTTATTTTCTCAATGTGTTCACATTTGAAGCGGCATTTTCCGTAGCCCGTTTTTTCTTTCTCTTCTTTAAGCTTTTCGTTCTTCTCTCGTCTTCCCATTTCATTTCATTGGCATTGTAATAGAAGAAAGTAGTAGCAATCTCATGGCTGACTTTACAATAGGTATTTTATTCACTGAGAGTTACTTGCTGCATGTCCGCATGTACAATATGAATGACGATATAAGCGATGAGGGAATGAAAAGGGAGAAAGTTGAGACGATTCGTTATACAAAGAGAAAATGTAGCAGGACTGCTAAAGCAGTGGCAATCCTGTACACTAGTCTATTGATGAAATTTTTCATGATGAAAATTTGCGATGAGCTACCTCTTATTACCGTATACATAAGGTGATCATGATTCAAGTCGCATATTCATAATGAAATGAGTAGGAAGTCCTTGGAAATTAATATGAAGAGAAGACATATTATATAGGATAAGACATTTCTCTTTGGGGTAAGCTGTAGTTTGACATAAAAGTTTTTATATATTGTGCTGTAATACCGCCTATACACGTAGTTGTATATTAAGCGTTCATGCATGGAAAAATTCCCTCTGACGAGCGAAGTATAACTGGGTTAGGCAGGTACTCTGCTGGCATCCACTAGGACTTTAGTAATACAGTCATCGTTTTAAAAGACCAGTATTTTGCTATTATCTGGGTTCGTGGGTGCTTACTTGACTGAAAATGAGTTTATGCAAATTAAAGGGGAGTGTTACGAAACTAAAACGATGTCATTGTAAATAAATGTTAGAGGTATCTCCTATATTTTTCCTTATGAATTTTTACCCTTTATGACCACCAAAGAAAGAGTCAGTGAGCAGTTCACATAATATATGCGCAGTACTAAAAATATCGCAAGATTAAAATACTGATATGCATGTAAATATAAGGTCCTTGTAAACAGCATAATGCTGTTTTACTCAAATTCTTCTTGTCTGGAAAAAAATAAATGTGTGTAGAAAATAAAATTAAGGAGTTTCAGTTCACTACTTTTATATAGCAAATTGAAGCTCCTTACTATTTTTCCTGCATTAATTTATTTCCCTTTGCGTCTCTATTCGTTATAAACTATAATTGAGAGCTTTTTTAAGTATACTATAGCTCATGTAGTTGTCATGTATGTAGATGTTAGGAGTAATTAATTATTTTTTACAGTTATTTTTACATTTTTAAGTGGATATTTAACCTCTCTATGTGAATGTTTGTGGATTGTTATATTTGTGTGTTTATAGTTTATTTGTAGATTTTTAATTATTTTCACCCGCTCTCTATTAGTTGATACCAAAACTAATAACTTAGGCTTTATGTTTGCTTCAGGGATTTTCAATGATACGTAAAGCGGTATTTTGAGATTCTTATGGAATTGAAAATAAGAATATACAGGGTATTTAAATGAGTGTCTTTTACTAGTCGAAGGGTCTTTAAACTTAGACTTTAATTTTGGTGACTGAATTTGTTATTGTACTAAATGCTAAGTATCGCCGTTCAGGCTGACTGGAACAGCGTGTTATCAAATGAGTATTCAAGCTGTAAGACTGAACATGGAGTGAGGTTGCATATATACATATGCATGTATGTAAATACAGAAAAAGCAACAGGAAAACCATACGGTTGTGATTTGGTGGCGGCACTTGTGTCTGACTATTTGAATGCGCTAAGAATCTTATTACAAGCGTGAAAGCGGAACACAATGCCTAATTAATCGTACCATTCAAGTCTAAATGGCGTCTTAGGGTGCTTGGGGATTTATCGTATATTCTCTCCGTCTCTAGGGTCAACCCCAAGATAACTTTCCACCATTTAGACTACAATTCCCTTCCTCCCATTCATAATTAATGCACTCGTGGATATTTCTCACACAAATAACATAACCCACAAAAGAAACACGAGGCCCACCTACAAAACCAAATAAAAACAGATTTACTCTTCACTAATGCTTCATAATACAGATATACCATATTTCTCATACGCTTCTAAGTAATGACAAACTCTTATGTCTACAATCTCACAACTCAATCTGGATCCCAGACATTCCCATTATTGCAGTAAAATTTAAATCCCAAATCCGTTATATAAAAATGGGGTTACGAGAGTTAAACTCGGAAAATGTCGTTCAACAAAAAATGGGGTAAGGAAGATGAAAGATAAAAAAAATTAGCCAAATTTATGTCTTCCGATCCCCACAGCATGGAAAACCACATCAGAATGTGGAAGGAATCAAAGCAAAATACTAACAAGATCGGAAGTGTAGTAAATCGTAAAAATAGATATCAAATTACGAAGAAAATATTTGATTTGAGTGACAAGACTGCCGAGAGCAAGTATATACGGTTCATTAACTAGGCAAAGACGGGTGCCAAAAATAACAAAAGGAAACACAAAGGGTGATTTTTATTATCCGCCATATAAAGTCCCTCCGAGCCTCTCATCGCATAATACAATCAGCAAAAGGCACTTCTAGAGTATATAGAAAAAAGAGAGGAAGAGCGGCGACACGTGAAGGCCGGAATGAAACAGGAGAGATATATAGAATTATTATTATTGAGAGCAGAGGAAAAGCGCTTTTCCTCCTTTCCTGTATACCATCCATTCTATTACATTAATAATAACGCGTGAGATCCCTACGCAGTAGAAGGGATCTCTCTCTATGTATCTCTTATCGTTTATTTGTATATACTAGAGAGAGAGGGTGATCGTAGACCTTTTGATTCCAAACCACCTACTCTTCTCAGCTCTATAAATGTGAAGAGTGTGGAGCCACACGCTTGTAACCGTTCAACGAGTGTTGATGGGAGCGTGATACTACTGTGGCAGAGAGTACGAATTAAGGGGAAAACAGTTCGACAATGTTTGAATTAGATCCTATACTAGAATTACTTTGTCCCTTATTAAAATTACAGATCCTATCTAAGCCCAGCCTCTGACCCGAGTCGGCATTCAAAAACACTTGCAAAGACAAAGAAATCAGTTGACAAAAGACAGTCCAACAGTGAGTCAACGCTTAAGAGGATGAAATCATCAAAGGACAAACACAATCCTCAAGCATTTTTTCCATCTCTTAATTTTATCAATCGTACACACTGATAGTGTTCGTCGTATCAATTTGCGTATACTCTTGTTAAAGAATATTATTAATTAATTTATTCCTTAGTTGTATACTGCAACTTCACAAAATAGAACACACTGCTAACTAAATAAAAATAGGGAGGAGTATATTCAGTGCAATAATATGTCATATATAATCAATACAAGTAACTTGATATTCCGACAGACTGATGAGACTAAGACGACAATTTAAATGGGGTAGCAAATGTCCTGACAGAGCTGAAGTAATAGCACGGATGGTGCAATGGAGGAAATAATGACTTAAACCATCAAGTACTAAACTTAGGAATGAACGTATGAATAAATGGGCAATCATGTAAACAAAGACCATTTCTTGTTGGTAATGATTAAACTTTGCAGAAGAAGAAATAAGTATAGGCGGTAGACAATGTGCAGGACAGTTAATTATAGTGACATTTTCCTTGGACGTTGCAGAAGACTTCTGTTATATTACAAGCATACGAAGTTACTACTGTAGAATGCAGTTTACATATAACTTTGGGGGTCTGTAATGGTATTGTAATGCTAAAGTATATATTAAAATTCTATGTTCCTGTGGAATGGAACATTCAATAATACCCGTGTCCGCTATTAGTTAATGTTGGAGGAATGGGTCCAGATAATTACAGGACGGATAGGAAACAAGACATTTAATGGACATAAAGCGATGCTCAGAGATCCGACAAGAAAGAGAAGCTTTACGAAAGGTATAACACTGCTGAAGAAGCTAATGTTTGAGATGTGTGTAGGCTAATAATAGGAAATGATGGGTAGGTACATGCTATATATGCATGTATGAAAGATGCACCACCGTGGAATATGAATGACTAGGAAATAGGGAAACTAATAAGGGAGAGAATAACAATCAGGTCTGTGGACCGCCATGAAATGAAAATGAAGAGGGAATAGGATTCGATGGGAACCAGATGAGTCAAATCGGCAAAGAAATCACCAACGAGAAAGTGAAGTGAGCTTGATAGGGATTTATTTGCTGTGGGAACAGCGGGTCAATCCTTTTCCATACTCTTGGCTTTTTCCGCGCCCACCCATTTTCAATGTTCTCTCTCTCTCGGTTTACCCGCTCAATCTATCTATCCGTACTTATTGATTTCCCTTCGTCTATTCATTTCCCAAGTTCTAACTTCTTTGCATATATACTGCTCAAGCATTTTGCTCACAATACTCAAATCCGCCTCGATTTGTTATCCACCCATGTAGAGATTTCCCCTTTCTTATGCCCGATTAACATGTCAAATACAAATACACACATTTTGTAATCATATAGCTAACATACGTTGCAGGAAAGAAGCTTCTTCTATTTTTCTCTCTCTCTCTCTCTCTGTCCTTCTTCGTTTCTATTTCCAGACTCTCCACAAACCTTCAAAGTACGTACTTTCCCTTTCGACGACTGAAACGGAGAAATTTTCTTCAAATGAGATAAGGACAATTTATTTGACACTCGTAGCCATTGGCGCAAGCTGGAACGACTGTCTTTATATATCTCGTTGACAGGGATTAGGAATGTTCACTGCTTCATCGTCATTTCAAGGAGGGACCACGTCGTTAGCTTTTAATCACCACACGTAAATCTTTAAGTATAGATATAGACGGGGGATCATGAGATTCCATTCTTCAATTTTGTATTAGCAGCAGAGCTTTTACAATATTGGCAGCGCATACTTGTTGTCATGTTTGAAGAACTTTTACCTATATGGTGATTTAATCTTCTGGGATAATTTTTAATGAAGGATAAGCACGATTATCACACAGTCGGGTCAACAAGTTAAATAATAATAAAGCCTTAAAAAGTCCCCATTATTTAATTATTTTCTTCATATACCCTTCACCACCAAGTTGATTTCGGACCACATATACATAATTCAACTTCGGTCTTCAAACCATCGCAATATTATGAACTCAATTTAGCTTATGGTGCTATAATTCTACTGGATTTCATGGGATCAGGTTTGTAGCAACAAGTTCAAAGTATAGTTTACGGTTTTTTGTTGTTGTGTGACAAGCGTGTGGAAGGATAATCCGAAGAAACCAAGAGAACTGAAGCAGTCTGAAAGTTGTAGAACTATAATAACACGGTTGTCGCAACTTGTGAGCAATCAGTTTTGATTCAAAAACGAAATAGCAGCATATGTATTAGCATGTGTTTTTATCCGTGTTTCCAGGATTGAGTAAAAGAAGCAAGAAAGAAAGTCTACTCCAATCATCTTAAGAACTTCAAAGGAAAATAACAAGCTTGAAGGACTGTTGCTTTATAAAAAAGGAGGAGGAGGAGGAAATATATAATTAAGTGCTCTTAAACCAGCTTGGAGTTCCAAGAATAGAATACATAATGAATGCAGGATCATCATGTACAAGCACTGCAAATGAATACATTGTATATTACGGCAATGTTGTTGAGTTTCATGTACACATAGGTTTTTTGTAGTTTTTTATGTCACCACTTGAGGAACACTTGACCTCGTATAAATTTTCAAGAAGGGAAATGTATATTATTGAGAGGGATGAGGTAAGCCCAAATGTACTTCACTGAACGCGGTAGCAGAATTTTAAAGAACTTCACCTGAGAGTATTTATGACAGGGAAAGGGTGAGCAAGACCTGTAAATAATGACGTCATTCACACTTGCAATAGAAGCGATAAATATGTATATCTGGAACTCGATTCGAACGCGATAGAGAGTGTCGAGGAGAGGCATGGCAGGCAGGACAGAGGTCTGAAACTGCTTCTTTTAGCTCTCTATGCGTCTCTCGATGTAACCTAAGTATAATGTAAGAGCGTATATGTAAGCAATGTATAAACATTGTGTGTTGGAACAAATATCTCTTGTGATCATCTGATCTAATCATGGGCTGTTGCTGTCTTCATTCTGACACGCAATCCAATCTAAAGCCGAGTAAAATGAGGAAATGTCTCATTTGTACTCCCTTTCGGAGGTTAATCAGCAGGTTAGCCGTCGGAGACTCCACGGATCCAATTTTACATACACTCAGTCTATCTGTATCCTCTCTCTCACACATAACCGCAATACATATTCCCTTGACTAATAACCTCCGGCTGTAAGTAGGTATCAAATAATCTTATTGTCCTTCTCATCCATGTTCTCTGCAGTTGGATCTGAAGCAAATCATTATGTAAATTATGAGTTTATTATTCCAAGCTTGTTTTCTTTACGGTGGAAAGTATAGAGTTTGTATAGGAATCAGTACACATTTCTACACATTCAATTCCACTGACTGCGCATCTCCGCACAATTATTGTTGTCATGCTGGATAGTGTCTATGTGTCAGGAATTAAATTTACTGGCTAATTTTCCTGCCAGAGTCAGGATGATGATTTCGCCGTCTCTCACAATAACACAAGTGAGTTGTCAGGAGGATTGTGTGTAATTAATAAATAGCCAAATCGATTTTTCTTCCATGGACAACAATTTAAATGCTGCGTAGAGCTCCAACATAAGTTAAGTAGATGTACAAAAAATTATAGATCGGTATAAATTTCACCCTTTGTGTTCATTTTTATTGTAATAAAAGATTTTCACTCTTTGCATTTCTATTTTTTTAAAGTAATAATAAATAATTTATGTGTAACAAGCTTTTAAAGACCATTTTATGCTAAACAGTTTATGAATTAATGTCCACCTAGCTCTGAAAAATGTGTGTCTAATTCAAATGGTTGTTTCAGCGACGTCACATGTAGCTGTCATACATTAAAGATCTTATAAATGCAGATTCATGTAGTATATTTAGTACTCTTGTACAATATAATACAAATCATAACCAAATAAACAGATAGGATTTCATGAATAATTTATTAATTGAATGATAATTTTATAGCTGTAGGCATGAATTTAAGCTGCTTATTTTTAGGATTTTCACGGCTATGAAATAATAATTTTGGCGTATATAAAACCTTCAGAAAACACTTGAACTCATACTAAACAAAATGAGTACTTAACCATTGAGCGCAATAGTATTGGGCATAATTGCCCACCCACACCAAAGTCTGCAGTAATTTTTAGGGTTGTACATATTACCAATGGGAATAATGCAGGATCCTAATTTCTTAGTATTAATTACATGTGCTATAAATATGATCATAAAAACAAAGGATAAGTATTCAGTTTATTTGGTCTAACATAAGCGAACAGAGATGCACCTGGTGCTCTGGAAGCCTGCTCGGTCGAAAATATAATTGACTGGTCGCAGCACTCGCCGTCAATGTCGTTCGTATTGTTATTATTAAAGCCCTGGACAAGAAAAGCCCATAAAGATGGGCAACAGGAGAGAGACAGAGTGGGAGTGTTGTGTTGAGCACCTTTTCAACTTACACATGTGGGGTTTCCATTTAATCCTTCCTTCCAATTTATCCTTTGGAGAGAGGCAAATGACTACTATATATGTTTATATGCGGCAGCAATATCTACTCCTCGAACATGACAAACCTTTTCAAAGACTCCTCTTGTTGATACCCATTTTCCCTTTGATTATATCACGTTAAGTTTAAGTGTGTCTTTCACAGAAGAACGCCATGTATTTCTTTGGCTGTCCTATTTGAGGGGTTGAAGAGCAAGGACAGACGAACTCAAAATCAACTGTTAACATTTATGGGAAAACAATATGATGACGTATTATTTTTTATTGTCTATTTATTATGTACATATGGACAGCATGCATAAACAGAGATATAGCATAAATGCATAGACAACAAAAATGTATAAAGAATGTATGTATAAATGTAGATCTACATCTAACCATGGAGGAGGCTCAATTAGAGAAACTCATTTGGTTGGTTGACCCCTGCGGTAGAGTGGGGATTATTATAACAGAGTTTTGAGGACACTGAGAAAATACGCTCATGATGAATGGTTAATGGAGTTTGACGACTGAACGACATGCTGTGTTAAAGCAGGGATTTCCTAAACCCTTCTCTTTGCTTGTCAGTTTATCCATACTGGATGTTACACTGCATGCACATGATACCATGCAACAACTTCTCACACTATAGTATACCTCTGTTTCTGCCCTTACGTCCTTACTTATGAATAGAATTAAAGCATGGGCTACTAGGAAGCGGTGCGCGTGCAGGTTAGGGTTATCTGCATTACACGCATACATACACCGACTACAGTTACTTATTCCCTTGAAAAAACAATTTGTCAATATCAGTGTTAATTTTGTTGTGCATGCCGCATCTTATGGTGCTGTACTACTGTTGGCACCAACCTAGGTTATATATTTACACTGTAAAATTAGTAGGATGAAACTAAAAATGCTATTTCAAAACATATCTTCGATGGTAATTACTTTAGTGAATGTCTGGTTGACTTTGTGTTATATGTATAAATGACCTTGATTATTTTGTATTTATGGAAATTAAATTATAAATTAATGAAAAATTCACTGTTTGAACTTATGAACCCTAACGTTATACCTATAATTACAATACGAAGAAGAATAATATTCCAGATACCAAGAACGATTCTAAAATATGTAAAAGTTAAAACTAATTATATACTGCATATGCAACGCAATGTAATGACTTGAATGCTACAATAATGAAAGCAATTAAGATAGGTAGCATATTTAATTTTATGCTTAATTCATGAAACTATAAATACATGAAACGTAGGCCTAAATAACTCATCGTAACTTTAATATTGTTTAATCTGTATGGTGCCGTTCTGAAATAGCTCGGAATAATTCGCCATAACTGTATAAAAATTCACCACTATAAAAAGAAACATGAGAGTGTCTAAGGGCTTGACTTTGTTTCTAGGGGGCTGGTGCTGCCAAGTTGACAACGAAATGAGAACTATAATTTCCCTTTGTTCCTGGTTTGGTTGGTTGAATGCAAACGACAAGGCATCACCATCATCAAAAGCATTCAAAGTCAAACACAGAAATAGAGAGTCTAGGATGGATTCATATAACATTTAGTAGCTCTCATCATCATCATCATCATTGTCGTCAGAGTCATCGTCTGATGAGAGCTGAGCATCCTGTTCGCTTCATGTTAGCTTGATGCTCATCTTTCGACTTGACGGCTACGAACATATTCCACTAAGGACCATATGTATATCATTATTTTATGCCGGGAGTCAGGGAAGCTTGAGGAGAAGCAAGCAATCTAGTGCAAAAGGGCTGAGAAAATGCAGAGAGTTAAGCAAAAGCTGCTACTTTTGATCTCACAACTTTACCCTTCTTCACACTTTCTTTCCACCAACGTCCATCTCATATGAGGATATATGCCTTTTCTCCCCCTTTCTCAAAGTCATCAAATTCAATTATCCATTACCTTAGTTCTACTAACATACGGCTGACATGCTCATTCCTTAACTTTGTTCATGCACAAGGACTACACACATGCTACCATTCCCTCTGTTTAGGCATGTTTGTGTGTCTTGGAATTTATGTCCTGCTCCTGCTTACGCTCAGATAAAGTAATTCTCTCCCGTCAGGCTAACTAGTGGAAGACCATGATTGGAGCACATCTTGAATAAAGGGCAAAGGCTTCTTTACACATTCATCCTTATACACTTATAGTAGTTCGCACGTATATCAAGACTAGAATCCAGCATGTGTGAACTTTCTTCCAGTTTCACACAGGACAAGTCTTTATATCTTTGCATTTAGCCAGTTTTTCCCATGTTCCTTACTTCGGCATCTTTAAGTTAAAAGCTCTTATGTTTCAACAGCTCTTGAATCGTGAAGTCGGTTTCCACGGCGGCAACCTTATATTTGACTCTGATGCTAATTTCTTTCAATTTTATTTTTAAAGCCGGTTACTGGAAGAAATGTTTTCTAAACACGCTTAATGTTATTATAAAATAACATATCATCGGCAAGTATCACAAAGTGCAAAGTTTTTATTCCGGTAGTATCCCAATGCACCAACATAAACTTTCCCAAATCCCATAAAGCAGCATCGTCGCTCCTAAACTAATGTGGTTTGTGTTTGTTGTACTTCATGATTTTTCAAGATTTGAAAATTCCCGCTTAAGTACTGTTGGCGGAATGAACTATAATACATCTTCAACAAAGTTCTATTAACATCGTTGTGCATGCTCAAAGATAACTAACAATTATCTGAGAATTATTTTTTTTTTTACTTTTTTTGTTCTAAAACCCTGGTCCAATTTAATTTTTATATTTTGTCGTTTTCCTGTAAACGTGTGCAGCACAACTAGCAGGCATTCAAGTTAATTTAAGAAACATTCATTCATAGAATATTCTGCATACCTATGTACATGTTTTGTATGTCAAACGTGGCTGGGTAAAGGTTCTGTTGAAAAAATTACAACTATGTAAGTATCTATATAATTATATACGTATTTATAAGAACATACTGAAGTTGAAAATACGCTTCGATAATTATGGTGTCGTAAACGGCAGCTACATTTTACTATCAGAAATTTTATGCTCAAAGCAATAAGATAAATAAATATCATACTCTACAGGATAAAAGTTTTCCTGGAATTTGTGATGGAAAGGGTTTTGCCCAAACATTTTTACTACCTGACTGAAACTTGTCCGTAGCACTTTGGAAGGGCTGAACAAGACCATGACGCTTACAGTCGGTATAATAAAATATTTCACTTATATCATGGTAACAAGTACAGAGGTCAGAGGCACAGTTTGCAGTTGTGGGAGGAAACGTTGGTTGGATGAAAGAATGATAAGTTTGAAATGGAATTTACTGGGAGTAGGAGCACGGATGTGACCAAAACGTCTATGAATATTTGCAGAAGGCGACGACCGATGTGAGGACCTAATACAAAAGTACGGCCAAAGAAACCAGAGTGTGAACGGCGTTATTGCATCTCATGTCCCAATGGGAAAAAGTGACTTTCACTTGGTTCGGATATTGACATTTATCAACTGTGAACACCGAAGTAACACATACATAGTACAAGTAATATAAAAATGAGAAAAGTTTGTCCTTCTGCAACCCTTATTATTCTTACTGAAGACAAGCTTCTCAAAAGTATAACAATGTAATTTTGACTTTTCCGAAGTTCCTAATAGATTTTCGTAAAAGTAGTCAAGTCTAGATTTATATCCTATCGTTGAAAGGAAAACCTATTAGTATCTTGGGCTTTACTAGGGATTGGAATAATATAGGGATAAATAGGACTGTAGCAATCTCTATAGCTGAAAGTTACGGCTTCCAAACCGAGGTGGGTTTTGCAAATCTATAGTTCCATCATAGTTAAATTAATCGTTTCTGACTATTTTACACTGGACCTATAACCTGAAGAAATTGCAATATTATTGATTCTGATATTGTTTTCATTTCTATTATTTTGGAATTATTGTAGACTAAAACAAAAAAATGATGCCAAAAACTAATAGAATACATAGTGCCGAAAAATTCTTCCCCTTCAAAAGCAGAATTCTCCACCAGGGTTTGCATCCACTGTAAACTGCCTTCATCCCCTACACTACACCGATTAGTGCCGGTTTTGACAACGGAGTACACCCAGGTGTTTGGGTACTAGAACAGGAACGCTCGGGGTGCAAAGTTGTTGAGCTCCCAAAAGGTTTGGGTACGGGTTCTGGAACAAAGCATTTTGACCACTGGAAACAAGCACGTGTTTGGACATGGTTGGAAATAAATCAGTGCTGTTCCCGGATGCATAATATCATCTAAACATAAAAATCTAGCCTAAAACCTAACCTAACACTAGCATTTGATAATTTTCCTTTGAAACTTTATCCCTAGTTCTTAATTAAACTCAAATGTAAAGATTTTCTAATAAAAATGGTTCAATTATCCGAAATTGTGAAAGAAAATCTAATTCACTGAAACACAACTATTATAATGGTCAATTTACGTGTAAACCATGAATGATGCTATTATCTATTTCTATTTCCTTACTTATTTATTATATTTCACAAAATTAATGAAAAGATTTGGCCTTAGAAATACTTAGAATAAGATTCTGTGCGAATTTGTACGCCTCTGGATCTTCTGACCTGAAGACTTAATCACGGTGTTGCTGTTATTGTTTCCAGGATCGGATACAGTAAATGAATATTTATAAAAAATCACGAATTTCCTGTCGGTTAATTTCCACATGACATATTCTTGAGAGACCTGTAGCTGCTGTGGTCGGGAAGATTCCTATTTTTTCTTACATCATCGTAACTTTCTCATTGACCACGGCGAGACTTTTAAGTGCGTAGATTGTACTATCATTATCTGTGAACGACGTATCCTCTCACTGAAACTTTATTACTACTGGATTTTGTGTAAATAAAATTATCTCTATAAGTAGTATATAGACTAAGGCTGCTCAATAGTAAATACAACCAATTGCACCAGAATTTTGCAATGCAACTTCCTTAATCAGCAGAGGGGTGTAAAGTACTTATTACGAAAGCAGGTTATATGTTTGTTAAAGGAACGCTGATGCTCTTTTTAAGCCCCATAGACGGTTAACGTTAAGTAATGATCATGATCCCAAACCCAGTTACAATAGAAATATTTGTACTTGTATTTATCACAGCTACTACGCACTACAGTAATAAAATGTTTGCTTGTTATGGTATAAGTACAAAATGTAATGTTTATGAACGTCTCATAACTCGTGGTGTCCAGATATTCGCTGTCTTCTACTCGATTTCCCGTAAGAGAAAATTCCTATGTTGAATTTACATTAGCTGTCGCGTGTAACAGTAGTGGACTGTAGAGTTTTGATTGTAAGGTGAAATGTATTCGCTGTGTCTCGCTTTTAAGATAAGGCTAAGGATAGCACTGTATGGGGAACGAAATTATTGGTTTGTTTGAAATTATTTCACGAATAATTTATTCACTGCAGGGTAAATATTTCCCCGTGTAGAATACGATACTAATAACGAAATGCGTGAGTAAGAAATTGAAAATTTCGCTTTCGTATATTCTAATACATTTAGCAGTAATGGTAGGTAACACGAACATTAAACCGATGAACGTTCATGTACAAGCCTGCTAGGAAAACGAGGAAGTTGTAAATTTTCAACTTCATGATTATATAGGAGTGTAAGTATGATTACACTATTTTGACCCCCAGTTAGTTTTTTAGGCACACTAGAGCTTGTTTAATTAACCGTGTTTGTATGAAGCACGACCATAATCACAGTTGGTTAGAACACAAGTCCATATACGAAGATTGTTCTACTACAGCTTCCGCTAAAATAATATGATACACAAATTTTAGCGTTGGTTCCCATTCATCTCAAAATATGAAATAGTTTTAAGGGATCGTCAAACTACGCGTCAATTTTTGCCGACTATCGTTATCTTTTTGCAAGAACCCATATATAAACGAGTCCTGAAGCTAACAAGTATTTAACTTGGATTGTTTGTTTTATGAAGAAGTTCATCTAATTCTTCGGTAGAACTACATACGGAGTCATACCATAGCATTCTAAAAGATATAATTGGTGCATGGCAAACATAAGCATTGAGAAAATAAATCTATGGACGTCTGTGAGCGCTTTATTTTGCAAACGATTTAATTGATTCGCGAATATGTTTTACTAAAAATATATGAATTACGTTTGATGGTATTGTACTTACAATCAATTCAATTCATTTGCTTCATTTTATACATTTATTCCTCGATTAGTAGGAAAATTACTGGTCTCCCCCGAGTAAAATGTGTTTAATTTTTCTCTGGAGTTACAAAATAATTTGGTCAGCATTGTAGAATGCATGTAGATGAACGTATTTGTATACTCATAATAAAGCCTTCAAGGTTGTGAGTGCAGTGTCAATCAAATTTTACAATATGATTATTTTATCGCAAAATTATATAAGTACACACATAATTATTATTCGTAAATTTTAGTTCTAAATTATACTTTTTATTTTCCTTTGATTAATTAACTGTTAAGCAATTATGGAATTAAATTCAGAACCAATAAAAGTTGCTTCAGCTTCAAAAGGGACTGGCAAGTGCCTCAGGGGAGAACGTTTACGAAATAATCCTCATCATTGTGTCAGATCACTTAAACATCAAAATTAATAGAAAAAGGCTGGTCAGTACAAGAAGAATTATACTGGGAATCCACAGACAGTAGAAGTAGAAGATGGGACATTTTCGAATATAACGCAACTACAAGAAAAGTTTACATCCTAGGCCCAACTATAAGAATAGAAAGCCATTTAAATCAAGCTGAACAAGTAAATGTAGAAAAGCAATATATCTACGATGATTGCATCTCCTACTAAAAATTGAAATTTAATTTGATTAGCTTAAAATAGGTTTGTGTATAGGTTCTCGAGGTACAATTTCGAAATTATTTGTAAACTTTTAAAAGGCTTCTAGTTTACCGAATTCTATTATAGATGATATAGTTGTAGCTATTTAAAAAAATGATTCACTACTTATTAATAACCATTTTTAATCAACACATTATTTGGTAATATCTGTATATTAGCTAAGTCAAGTTAAAATGTATACTGATCGTGAGTTTGAAATGGCTACTTTCGTCGGAAAGCAGTGACAATTTAGCCTTTCTCTCTCATTTTAGCACTTTTTAAAAATGAACTGTTTGAAGAGTGTAGTTCTGTGTATTGGTAAAACGAGGTTTTGAGTTCTGGCCGAAGAAAGTTAAATTCACTGTAAATGTTGGGAATTTCGGAGTATTTAATCACTGTATTATTTTCATAAAGCTTTATATACGAAGTAGTGTTCCATATGATTTGTTGTTACATCAGGACGAAGTTATTCATTCTTCAATACCAACCGATTCCGTCGTTAACACTGCAGTAAGTAAATTATACGATATCATTCAGTGTCACACAGGTACATACCACTTTCTGTTCAATGTTTTTTGGTTTATATTTTCTTGATAAGATGATCTATTATAATTATATTTATTATCGTTAGCCTGAATGAACTCTTCTTGCTCTGAGGTATGTATAGAATCAACCACTAATATATTCGAGAGACATGTCCGCTCATGATTAATATAAAAATTGTAAAATGATGTGAATCTAGGAACTGGAGAATGGATCCACAATGTCCTCAAATGCCCGTTTTCATCGGAATGAGTCATGGACATCATATATATATAACGATCGTTTCCGTTTACTCGGAATATTTTAAATGACGATTAATTTTGCCAAAACTTGCACCGCAGACAAAATTTAAAGGTGTAACGAAACATAAATCAATTTTATGTTTCAGTGTTTAATTGCATATGAAGCTATCAGCTCCAGCTATAAATAGTGTAGTAAATGTAATATGACATGTCAAAAATCTTGCAGCTAGTTTCTTTGGCGAAGAAAAGAACGGAGAAAGGTAAATCACTTCCAGAAAAAGTAGAGCATAGTTTCATTGGAACTTCTTGATTTAGAATGGGTTCGGAATTAATCTTCCTTTACATGAATTGCTAACAAAGTTGTTTTCATTTAGGTGTGCAAACGCCAGTTGAATTTGTACATGTAATTTATATGGACATTGAGTAGCTTCCTATTATACATTAAGAGAAATGCAATTGGGAGATGACATTGTTCTGAAAAACTACTTATCTTCAAGTAGTTATGACAGTAAAAATCCGGTGGAATTCTAAACTTTCCATTACTTGAAGTTGAATAATTGTCATTCCGTCATTTTCTTGGTCTGTGGATGTATTTACAAACCATAGCTGCAACTGTGCGCGTATAATAGCAGATAATAAATAAAATGTGTATAATGTATATGTATGTGTTATCACGGTCAGGATGAATGGTAAGCGTGTATAGATATAGTTTTTCGACGGAATTTACGTTATTTAAAATGTTTATGGATGATTGTTTATGCTTTTAAAATATTATTAATATGATGTAAAATGATTGGCTATGTAAATTGACGAAAGAGATAAAATTCGTGATGATCGGGGAGTCTCTGTCGAAAGACGGAGATAACTTGAGTTTTTGAAGTTGTTAAATATGATCATGTCTTTAAAAATGATTATATTAGAATATCTTCTGGTGAGTATCGACAAACTAATTGTAGTTTCAATATGTTCGTTTCATTCTTTTAGTCGTTGAGCCTGTCACACTTTTACATTTATTAGTATGCTAATTATATTTATGAGAAGCGTATTGGTATACCTACTTACAATTTGCCTTTCTTAGCCGAATGTTTGTGGGAGAACGACTGTAAACACAAGTGGGCCAATTTAAACAAACAGAAAAACACATTATGGTAATCATTAGTGTGGAGGGGTAGGTCTTCGCTTTTGAGGTCGTTTCACCATGATATATATCCCGTCTTTCCGATTATGCACACAAATGTTTGTTTACCTACATATGGTTGTGATGTGTAAAAAATGTAATTTAGATGTTGACTTGTTTCCTCTGTGGATTTCTATTATTTACCAAGGATCATACTAATAAAGTATTGGCAGCGTTATCCAAAAATGCAACTAACAATAAGCAAATGAATTCTGTCTGCAATTTGCTATAGAATATTATATGACAATACGTATCCATAACTCCCAGGATTACATCTCTTATGACAATGCTAGTATAGTGATCGAAGTGATTAAACTTTACATAATGTTGGAAGATAATATTGTTTATAAGCGAATGATTCCTGTACTTTACTACAGACGGATGATAAACTTACATCGTTCAAATATCTACCAGAGGAGATGATTTCATGACGTCGTTAGTTTTATACGGCAGACATTTCATCTATATGTTTCTGTTAAAGTTCGGTGCCGTGTGAGTAAGCAGAAGGCATGCCGTGATCTTTTTTAATTTAACTTCTGGCTTAATCATCTTACAGAGGTATGCATCGTAGTTCATGGTTTTTATGTTTTTATGTACGGACTATAAACGTAGGAAGGACGTGTAAACATATGTATGCCGAGTATTAGTAACCCTTGATAAATGTCCTGTCTCATCCCATGTTTGCTTACGCGTGCATTTACGAGCTCTGGCGTTTACGCATTCCGTCGGTCGGATAAAGTCTGCTGGTGTTTCGTTTCAAGTTATTATGCTTCTCATTTGTGGTTCATAGTGTTCATCCGAAAACAAGCTATTATTCTTTAGTTTCCTCTTCGTCAACTTTGACTTAAATTAATTATATTGCAATGCATTTCCAACTGAATTAAATAGGTAATCCAAATAATTACTACGATCCTTCTCTTAATAATATTTCCCTAGTGTCGTAACTACAACAACGCATAGCATTTTCTGGTTCTATATACATCAATATCTACATATATTAGTGCTTTAATGGAATTGGATTCTTTAGCTTCCTGTTGCTCCACCGTAAAATTGAAAAAGTAAATGTCCTTGTTATTTTGATTATACAATGTACTAGTATGCTACCTCAAGCATTCAAGGTGATATTCTAGTCTAATTTGCAAAGTGTTCCGTCATTGTAATTCCGCGTTTCTGCAAAGGTTTTTTAACCGAGTCAGTTCAACTCTACCATATGATTACTGTTTAAATTTAATTCTCATGCTTGTTTTTCCCGAATTTTTCTACTTGCAAAACAAACGTATTTTATCAGTTATACAAATTTTGGGATGTAATCTTTCAGTGGATGTAACATTTGGATGTAAGCGCCCGTATTTAAATTTTCCTGCTTCCATTCCACTCCACTCACCATTTTTAATAAAATTTCCGTCTTAGTATGTAGCTTGCATTAGTTATGATTGCATTCACATGGTATGATGACACCGTTCATCGTACGCATCAAATATGGGGTATTCTATTTGCAGATCATTACACTTGAGCAGCAGTTTGAGCGGTAATTCTTGATTTTGTGCGACATAACTTGAATCGTTCATAAACAAATAACCGTGTTCATACGGGTTGGATATATCAACTCCTAATTTTATCCACGTTTCAATGGGCATAACAACTGACAAGGATAAAGTAGCATGAGTGTTGAAAAGTGCAACTGGATTGTTATTTTATCATTAAATAATGGATTTCAAGCTAGGCGGTGAATGATTGGTAATGTAATTATTCCGTATGACCATGAACGAGGAAACTTAAACTCCCGTGTCGTTTTAGACAAGGCTTAATGATTTATACATGGAGTCCACCATCCACAGAGGGAAGCCATTTGCTTCAACTTTCAGAAGTAATGAATTATGCATTACACAGTACAAGCTATGTATCATGCGTACTATACTTGCTGTTTGATAATTTCAGTCGGGATAACATCTTTATGCATTTACTAGTACGAGTATGAAGCTCTGTGCTTTATTTGTTATTTGACCGAAAGAGAATACACTTCTACCAAATTAGCCATCTAACTCAGCCCAATCTGGTATAGCCCCATGATCACAGTATTTGTTGCTTGGAAACAGTGGGCTCTATTACACATTGTTGCTTTTAAGTATAAATTTCAGCCGTCAGCGTCAATTGAACTGAATTCTATAAGTTCGTCATTAAAAGCTCATCAAGATTTTGGGTGCTGTTCCCATAATTTTAGCTTTATCATAAAGTGGCATTTATATTGGGGATAAGAAAATCGTTTAGGAAATGCTATTGTAGCAGTCACAGTTTGTGCGTTATACTACATACCAACTATATTCGCTGTATGGAGTTCATTGTAGTAGGGACTTACAGGAAGAACAGGAAGCTAAAGCATTTGGAAAAGTATAATTCTGTTGACAAGCGGGTTATCATCAGTGTTGGTATGATTGGTTATTCCAGTAACGATCTCAACACGTAACACGATGAATGCATTACTTTGATTTGAATAAAACAAATGCGAAGTCGTTCAGACTTCAATAGTGTTTAGGCAGTGAAAATAGTGTATTATATGTATCTGTATAGGCCATGGAAGAAGTGATTTGGTAAAAGAGATGGAATTATGTAGCCTTAAACGTGTGTGGGTAGAGAATGCATATCCACTTACCTCTGTACTTTACATTTATTGGAATCGTACATATATTCTTCTTGTAAATTTACAGATAAGAGGATTAAACCAGGTTAAGTACACAATTGCATATTCCACCATTTACAGATAGTTGGTTCCAGTGCAGCCTTTAGGAATAAAGTGAATTGATGAACCTACACATGCCCCTAGCGTTGCGTTACCTCCATAGCATGGTTGGCGGATCGGGTAGGATCTGGATCAGACTCCGACATAGAGAAGTATAATATACAGAACTATCATCACATGCATATGAATTCACTCGTGTTGCTCGCACCTCCTGGCCTGTTATAAACTACGTCTGAATGTAAAAAGGTATAAGAAATGTCAGGAGAGGAAGATAGAACCATTTATTTCTCGATTCTACCAAGTAATGGTGTATGTGTTAACATGAGTTTGGTGAGCTGGGACTCGCGATTCCCCCGACTACCATTTTCTTCTTTCCCATCTATTTTCCTTGTATTCCATTCCCTGGACCGACAAATGCAAAATACCTACAAATGCATTACGCCTCATGCTTCCCATATATAGTATTTGTAAATATAGACAGTGGCACACGCCAAACACAACCCTTCACTATAGATACATATAGATATAAAACTGAACTATCTACAATTTACTAGCTCCGTTACCTTTACCAAGATTTTTTCCTATTTTTTAAGTCACTGCGTTTTCATATGTACCCTCCTTCCTATATCTGTGCTATGTTAATCCACAAAATTCAGAGTCAGGAAGAAAACTCTTGTCTACAAACTACTTGATACATGAACCTTGCATCGTACAAGTTTTTCTTTTGGTGTGCGCTACAAGGCAGTGTATGCCTGTTCCTGAATATAGTTAAAGAAATGTAATGCTGAAAATATAAATGTGCATGGTGTATATAAAAATACGCAGACCAAAATCTTTTAAAGGTTTAAATTTAGGTCTCCTGCATTCCCCATACATATGCTACGTACTTGTGCCTTTAAACCACTGCCTTCGTGCAGTTGATTCTTTTCCTTTCCTTTTCCTCTGTAATTTGTAGAACCTCCGCTTATTTCCAGTGTAGAGTAAGCTCTCTTTTGTGTGCAACTGTACGTGCACAACAAGAGGAGGAAGTATGGAGGAATAAATGTGGGACTGTGAGCTATGGATCACAGAAGGAACTGAAAGATTCAAGAGAAAAGACTGTCGTCGTCTGTTGTGTACAATGAGGCAGCTAGGCATTTTGAGTCGGCAAAAGAACATAATTTCTTCTTTCTTGTTGTGCACTTTTCTAGATTACATTTACATTCAAAAGCTCTTAAAACTTGCTTTACTTTCAGTGTCGTATGTAGCATCTCTCCCCTTTGTCAACTCCTGTCCATGTGCTCACAGTTGTACTAATTGTCCCTGTTATAACAAATAATGGAAATGTAGAATGCTCATATGAAAGTATAATCTTCCTGTACACAGTTTTGCCAATAAGATTTGCATTATTGCCGAATACTCTCGGTTTTTAGCAGTATTCACTGTATTTAAGTAGTAGTGTACTATAGGTTTGTGTTTGAATTCTATCTTATATTAGAATTTTCCGTTTCGTAGAATTCCGTGTTATACATGCCAGGATTGTGTGGTCCAAATTGTATTTTCACCTCAGAGGATATTGATACGTTGTAGGGTGTTTCATGTCTACGTGTGTTTCTCTGGCACAATAAACATACGACAAGACAACAACGACGGTTTTAGAGAGCAATATTGAGAAAATCAAGGAGACTTGCCTATGAAACATGTGTTCTTTGTTGCCCTACAAGCCCGAGTCAGCATATTTTATTGGGCTGCTGCCTCTTTTCTTGTTGTTGGACAGAAACTCTCTCGTCATACTCGCACACCCGCTTGCTACATACTTGCCTTATTCCGAAATCTTTGCACATCACAGTTGTATAGAGGAGACAAGTAAAGCCCCTAACTCCTCCACACTCTCAAGGAGACCAAGCAAGTTTGACCTACATAAAATTTGTGCACAGAGTATGGAGGAGCCAAGGAGGAGGAAAAGAGCTTCATCGAAAAGCCTTTAGCTCTGTAATATACTACAACTGACAGTATAACGATTGTTTTATGGCCAATCTCCAGCCAATGTTAACAAATTGATATTTATTATCATCCTGAAAATACATAGTTATAACGCGAGGAGTAGTCAGAATATAGCACAGCAAAGTATTACAAGAGACTCTCCTGTATATTTCGTTTAAAAAATTGCCGTATAAAATCAACGCCGTTATTACACGGTTCACCTAATAGTTTATCGCTATTTATCTTTATGATGCTCCCTCTCGTGTTTTCTTCACTGAAGGACAGTGTGGATAAAATTTCATAGCAGTAACTGTTTCTCGCTCACTCTCTATGTGTATTAGTGATGCTAGATTATACTAACACGATAATAGCGCGAACGTCATGTTAACTGTACTAAGCTCTCCCCGGCATTCCAATATAGCTCCCAAGCAATAAGTGGGTATCACAAGTATAAATAGTTAACGACATTACGGCAACATGTCATGTGGCGAATTGAGTATGAAGTATGGACAATTGAGTATAAAGGATACAGAGTCGACTCGTTTATGACGGATGATATTTATTTGCGAAAACAAAGTCATTTTTGGGAAGAGCTTCATAAACTTTCGGACTGCATGAACATATTTTTGGACAGGGAGAAAAGTGAGTTTGACGTTTCGTAATAATAAGTAAACCTGGGAATTCGTACTGTAAAGAACTAAGTTTCACTCTTTATAGTTATTGTAGGGAATATGTAAATACATACGAAGAATCCTTTAATGCATAATGGTGGTAATATTTAGGTAGAAGAGTAAAAGGATACTTAAGGAAAATATATTCTTGAGTATAGATAAAGAGCGATTGAAAGGATAACTACGGAGTATTAGTAGTAGTTACTATGATGCTCAGGCTTTCCAGACAAGTGTATATCAGGTACATGTGCATACAAATTTAACTTAATGTCCTACCCGATACAAAAGCTAAAGGACGAACACACACACATACTAATACATATACTACATAGGAAAAACTTTAAGTTTTTGATTAAAGCTTCACGACATATTCCCTTCGTTCGTGTTGAAAAGCGAGGGGAAGTGGAGAGAAGCGAAGTTTATAAGGCAATTCATTTCAAGAGAGTTTACCCTCTCCCTGCTATAGGTAGGTTGATATTTCATAGTTGATAATAGAAGGATAAAAGGGTAAAGTAATTTTCAAGTCGAGGACATGAGTAGAGTGTACGATGGAGGAGGACGCTATTCTTTGGGATCGAGGAGCTACGAGGCAGGCGAGCACAAGCTTTAACTAGCGTATACAATGTGCACGACGGGAAAATCTTCGGATTCCAAACCTACTTGTATACATAGGTACATACACAAATATTACTGTATTATGGAGCAGCTTTTAATATTTAGACGTGTTTGCTTTCCGTGGGTTCCAGCCTCATAAACATAAGTGGCTAGCTTGCTTACAGTTCAATACAAATGACACAAAACTTGAATTAACAGCATAACCTCATTTATAGTTTCAATTTCATGCCCCATATTTAGCTCAATTAAATTATTCGGTTAGAGACGTGCAAAAATCATGGAAGTTAAGTAGTTTATTTTTTTATATCGGTTTCCTTTAGCTTCCTGAATATTATAAGTAAATTAAAACTATTAAACAACTAAAATATTATATTTATATACTAATGCGATAAATGCATTTCTTGTGACACAATTTGCTGAATAATTATTAACTAGTAAACTATGAGCTTCACTTTAAGATTATAATGTATGATTAGCACAATCAAATAGTAAAGAAAGAATATCTACTAATACCGTGGATAAGAAGTTTATGACTTGCACACAATCAAAAAGAGATGTCAGCAACGAAAAAAGTATTTGAATAACTATACCTGGAGATAGAGAGATCCAGTCTTGAACCAGAGGTTCATTGCTGTCTAGCCGAATACGTATTTTGTCAGCATTTATACCCCTGACTCAGGACAAGTAATCATAGAACCTTTTGCATTAAGAAGCCCTGTGTATGTTTAAGTGTTGTACATGAAGGAACCCTGTGCATAACGACAGACTGTAATATTGGTAGCATTGTAGTACATACATTTCAAATGTTGTCGAAATTCCATCCTGGAAAGAATGGAAATTGTACTTGGGTACAAGTAAGAGACGAGTATGACTTTGAGCATTTTGTCTCCATTCCCAACTGTTTTACTCCTTCAGTACTTACTGACTTGCCGGGATATAGACTAGGTATGTATACAGTGCGGGGTAGATATTGTTGTTGGAAATATGGAGCTGTTTTGAGGCACAAAAAACAACATGAAATGGAGAGAGTGAGAGGGAAGTCGTAGCTGTTGGATGGATGCAAAAGCTCAATATAGAAAGTGGCTACCTCCCGCTGTCAATGCCAGATTATTCAACCCGGAGGAAAGAAACAGACCTTGTAAAGCCAAGCAAGTGTACGGAAACCGTCGAACATCTAAGCAAACGCTGCGGCAAAACATAGGCTGTATAATACTTGCTATACATAACCCGAAGAACCCACTACGAGACCAAGAGTGAGAGATAGAATTTAGCGAAGAACATCACAAATTCTCTCTATCTCCGAGTCGGGGAAAAACATTATTGAGCGCGAAAAAACTGACTATGGGGCTTCTTCTCATGCACATTCCAATGTCTATGCAGTCGTTTATAACAACTAATTCAGGTTTTAATGCGAAGAATGAAACACGACACGACTGTTACGGTACAAGTAGTGTGTATATAACTTTATGGATACTTGGGACTTTGTATGGTAAACTAAGCTTCCTGTCTCCTTTCACTAAGTTACACACATATGCAGTCACCACTTTGTCATGATTATCATGATGATGCTACTGCTTTTAGTGTGAGTAGTCAAGCGTAGTCTTTAAGTTCCTTTTGCCGACATTCCAAAACCTGACATATGAGGGCATGCGAAATATTAGAATTACAATTCATAAATATATTTCTTTTATGTGGATTCATTGCATTGATTCCTTTATGGGATGAATACATGTACATTTGTTGGGTTCCTATATACCAAGAGTAGCCTCTATCTACATTGCTCTGCGCACTATACATCCATAGCAAACAAGTTGCAGTTAACTGATATTAAGTCTGTATATAGGAAAGTCCTAATTCAATTTCCACTTGATATGGCACATGCGATTTTTAACTCCATTACTCAATCTAAACCTTTGAAGATCTAAACCTTATTAAGCATGGATATAAGAATAGTTGGTTTCAAAGTAACTGGAATGAGCAGGAGCACACGCTTTTTAACCCTAATCAGGTTACCAGATGTGTTAGAAATTAGGAAACAATACACGGGGAATCCTCCGCCTCAGCAGGCCGCTCTCTTCTCTTTCAGCAAAAGCTTTTCAAATTGCATGTAAAATTTCCATATCTCCCGGCTACTTGACACCAAGAATTGTCGAAATTATTCTACGAGTTGTGCTTTGCTTTCCATTTCCATACATGATCCCTTGAAACTGGAATGCTTGTAGCAATAAGAACTTTTGACATTTGTGAAGAAATATCTATAGAAGAAAGAATGGAGTGGTTCTCTGTGTTTGGTACGGAGCTCTGTCTTGTGAATGTAATTCTCAAGTAGCATTATATCTGTACCTCAGCTCCTTGTTTGGTCCACACTGACAGCACGTTTACTCTGGAAGCAGTGTACTTTTAAAGTTTTACACTCCATGCATCGACTGTATGTACAAGTGTTTTTACAGTAGTCAAGTATTTTATTTAGCGAATCCCTATGCAAATACCGGGAAGCTTTTCCCTGCATTTGAATTTTATTCATGGACTCAGCTCAGTCAGATCATGGTGCATTAGATTTTGTACAGACGAACATTCTCGCCTTTGAAGTGTTAGTATATTTTCATTCTTCGTGTCATTTGTCTTCTTGAAAATCCTTCAACCGTAGTTTCCATGAGCTCTGGAGGCTTCTCATGTTTTTTCTTTCCGCATTTCCTTCCTTTCACTCTAAATGTCTCGCCAAGGCCAGCCATGTCTATCTCTCTCGGTCATTCCGTAATATTATCTAACAATATAACTAACATATACTTTCCAAAATCCGGCTCTCTCCTATTGCAAAAGTTCTGGTCAGTGTTTGTAGAATGAACCTCATGGATTAGTATTAACTTGATTTTACTCGTTAGAGATACTCAACCGGAAGAATTTCAAGAATAGAGTTAATAATATAAGTATTAGTTTAGTAAATCTCGTATAGTGTTTCCTTGCGAACAACAATAACTCAGAAGAAAACTGATGCAGTCATTCATTTTTCTTGTATTATATAAGCAGAGGCAGAGGCTATTAAATGAAACAATTCACATAGAAAATAACAAGATGGGAAACATCAGAGCGCTTTTAATTATGAACTACAGGCAGTCATGAAATTGTATGAGTATAGAAATTGTGAGTGATACGTAAAACCATGGTAAATACAAATTGCTTCCTAGTACCTACTTGAAATAATAACAATGCTCTCCTCGAACTCCATGTCATGAAAGGATGAATTTAGCTTGTATGTATACATACAATAAATATAGTCAATACTATATACTTAAGTAAGGGTTCAGGTTCAGGCTGCTACACTATGTGCCAGAACATAAATTGTCTACAATAGGTACATAGATTATTGCTACGTATTGTAAATGTAGGGTTCCGTAGTTCAACACATCACATTAGATGCTTGTTATGTTATTTGTATATAGATTGTGCATATGGAGGGTGAAATGAAAGGACACTTTGTTAAGAGATTCATGTTGTTCAAATGACTGTGGTCGGGTGGGACCGACCAAGAACGATACAAAGGCCCTGGCTTTTATTAGATTTCATACTGTGTATTGTGGGTGCATTGAATACATATGTACTTAATACATTCTGACTTATTGCACGCCTTATGATGTGACTGAACAAAATTATATTACTCTCTGTTTCTTGATTTACTGCCGCAAGACTTTTCCTCACCTCTTCACAAACTCATCAATACTGTACGTGATCTTTTACCTATCTATCATATATTTGCTGGTATATTTCGTTTAGGTTTCTCTGTTCATAAAACATTTCAAAATATCTGTATAAATACTCTGTTTAGTTAGCGTTACACCATCGGTTTTTTATTTGTTACTTGTCATATTTGTCGTTTTCATACTAATACTACTACAACTAAGCCCGTCAAATGTAGAAGCGTTTCCACGATCACATCCGTAGCTACATCCATATCGTAAGCATAAGGAAAACTGGCCGTGTAAGCTTACCGTATACCTTGATCAAATATCTACCTATTCCCAAGCTAATTATTATATACATTGGAATTACATTGGATACATAATTATATGTAATTATATATATGATCTCCTCATAGTCAGTTAGCTATCTTTAATAAGTTGTATATTGTGAATTGGCTGATATTAAAACTCGGATTTTATCTTCCTGGAAAAATACAATGAACATACCTTAGGCAGTAAGATTCCCGGGGAAATGAGAATATTTCGGACATAGCTTTGAAGAGCTAGGGAGGACATTAGTATTAGTTGGTTCATATCATGGGAGGGCTATATCCGATTTCGAGTGTGAAATGTTCGGTGTCAGCAACGCAGTCTGGGCTTTGGATTTGAAGGGTTCGAGAAATGCCCAAATAAAAAGAAATATTTTTTCTCGTGTCTAGCAACACTGCGTTAACGGGAATGTTCAGTTACATGCGATGTCCAATTCATATGGTTAGTGTGTACGACGAAGACTGCACTTTTCGAAGCACGGGAGTGGCTCACACGGACACATTCAAATATTACCTAACGCTATACGGATATCGTTGCTCAACACTGATAAATGATAACCTTGTACTACAGAGGATTTCCAAACTATACAAGATTTTAAACATCCCGTAGTGTTGCTCGTGTACTTTCATAGGTAACTTGGCTCCGGAACATCCCGTAGGATTCTCCGCTCTGGATTTTGTCAATTTCAAACAAAGGAATAATCCGGAAACATTTATGTCGTTTTCCAGGTGGAGATCTGCAATGGATTGGCTCTGTGCTGGATGATAAATTATTTAAAATTTCCACATCCTCTTCATTTCATCCAGAACTCTGATAGTTTACTTAGATCTAATAGCTAAGTTGCTGGCGTTGACATAATATATTCATACGAAGAAATTGCAAGTAAATAATACAGTGAAAAGTAATGATACGCAAACCAATTGTTGTTAATCTAAACTATTTCAATAGTTTTTCTGTTCTGTTTATTCTGATGGTGAAAATAAGCTTCTTTTCATACCAGGGAAAATTTCAAAAAACGATGTTTCTTTCTATACTAACCCAAAATCATATAAGCTCCATTTTTAGCTTGTCCGTAACTGGCAACTGCATTGTCACTATAGTCGTGTCTTTTAAAATTTCGCACGCAATTTTTCTTGTTAATATAAGTATAAATTATATGTAGTTGTTACTTGACTAGGAGTCCACTTTGTTAAGCTGTAGATCACATGTGTTGTAAAAATTCTTAAATGGAGGGCTTTCAGTTGACTGTGGTATTAGAAAGTATTGTTGTAACTTCTGGTGCAGTGTTGATATTTAGCATGCTGAGTAAGATCCAAGTGTAACAAAATTTACCCTAGTTTGTCATGGATGATTTGGTGACAACTAAACATTATATTCAAAGCTGTATATATTAGAAGGTAGATTTGCATTAACAATAAGATAATAACTTCACAAGAGTTTTGACATGTTATGTCAACACATTGATTCTTTGGTATGCACAACTCCGTGGTGATTCCAAGGTTACGTAGCCTATAACGTCTCCCTGTCTAAAGTGATAACAACTTCAAAATTTTTACTGCGTATGGTATATTCACGTTGCCTGGGTCTAGTCTAGCTGCAACAAAATATAACTTCTCCCTTGTTTATAGGAAGCTCCTAAGTATAAGCACATGCCCACGGGTCATGTACCTTTTAAAAGTAATAATCATATATCTTTCAGTTATTACATAAGACGACAAGGCATTTGCTCCAGGTTTTAACTTATTGAATCTAAACACAAGTGCATTCAGTCACCACCATATGTGAGTTTCCAGCTGATAGCACGTCCGTGCTAAGTGGTTGATGCTGGAAGCGCAATGCGCATGCATTAAATAACATTATAATAACCATTATCTTTATATATAGTTTTATTTAATGCAGTATAATACTATGTAGCTGTAAAGCATTCAAGTGAAAAGTATCATTTAAGACTCGTAACAACAACGTTGTACGGGAAATATGAGATGATGGAGCAGTCAAGTCATGGCGTACAACTGAATGCAACGGTGTCTCGCGATCAGTAAAAGTATGTGTATACAATATATGTACATACATACGGGGAGGGAAGAAGGGATGTAGAGAAGTCACAATGTCAAACAGGAATGGGAACTACAGGTGTCCCGGCAGTGAATTCATACATGGTAAAATACTTTATAAATCATTCCATTTATAACACTACATACCAACCATGTCATTGTCTGGTACTGATCTTACAATCATCACAAGTATACGATCGAATCCCGGCATAATATATAAGTATAACTACACAATGGCTATTAAAGCATATCTCAATATTTAAAAGGAGAATCCTCCATAAATTTACGCCATCTGTCGATATATGTATAGGGAACGATTGTACACCAAAATAAACTATACACACTACAACATTTGATATATACCAAATAAAAACCTATGTAACTCATTTTGCCAGTCATGCCCTACATACTTGGCCCTTGTCGGAAATATTTTTTGTCAAAACATTTAAGGGGTTAAAATCTCCTCTCGCAGTGCTTACGCATCATATGAGATTAATTTTACATTTGCTAGCACAGCCACGACCAACAACTATCTGTGACAAAGCGGTCTTTATGTGTTGAAACTTTACCGGCACCCTGAAACATTTAATTATATATATCTTGTTTTACACTCATTATTTACACTCATTTATACAATTATTCTTCAAATTAATCAATGCTTCACTTAAAATTTCCCGGGTGACACGAATATCGTGCGGGAATTTTGTGTTCTCTTTGTTCCTTTAAAGTTTTAATTCTGTAGAACAGTTGAATTAAGGGAGTTCACATACCTACATCAGTATAGTTATACTTTTTCAAGTTCTAAGATGTGAATCTTGGCAACAATGGTTTGGTATATTCTTACATGTTTGGTTAATGTTTTTTTGATAACCTACTGATCCACCACGCAGAGTCAATGAAGCATGCCGGGAAATCAGAATCGTATGTGTAAAAGTAGAATTGTGTGTATAGGTAGTAGGTTTAGATGGAAACGTAGAATTTTTAGATCGGTGGTGCATGTGTACCCAAAGGATAATTTAAAATCAAATGTTGATTCACAATTTGTAGCTGTCATGGAGTCAACAGGTAAGATGCTTTTATTCGTGTTATCGCTTACATCAAAATTTCTCTCTCTTTTGAAACTTTTCATTGCTCTCATTTAGTTTCTGATATGAAATGCTTGCCTTTCAATAGAATACAAAAGTTATCTTAGAGTTCAATTCCCATTCTTCTATTCTTAAATTATATGTATGTCCAATCAATATTACAGAACCTACCTTGAAATTGTGTGGGCAGCGGTAGAGCATGAGCAACTCACAAACTTTAAGTCAATGTGGAGAACCTATGAGCACACACGAGAGGAAGTCATGTAAGGAAATTTAGACAAGGTTGGAAACTGGAGGAAGAATTCACTGAAGAAACTTGGCAATTTAATATGTTCTAATATTCATCAGTAACAAGTTTTAATGTGGTAACTTTTCCTTTCGCTTGTACGACCCGGCATAAATACTGTAAGTAGCAAAGATCTCCTGCCTACCGACATGTAAAATTCCTCCTTCATTTGTAGATTCTTCATGATTGGAATCTTTGCACATACATACATATGCTGCTGTACCAATGCTTACAGCCTAATTTATCAGGGCTTGTAATTTTGTTCCGTTAACGTTCATATCAAGTTCGATGGAATGATACTGGAAGTTGAAAACAACCTAATATTGTAAAGTAAATAGTTGGATGGATATGTAAATGGTAAATTTATTTGTTATTTTATTGAAAGGAAATGGTACTTATTGTTATAGTTCTATAAAATATTCAAATCTTTACTTATTTTGCTGAAACTGAAGGTGCAGTTGTGTAAATAAAGTCGTGATTATTAAATTTTGCTGAACATTGCTAAGCAAGGGGTAAACAAGTGAATGTGAATGCTTAAACTAAAAGCATAACATTTACAAATAGTGTTAAAAAACAAATTCTTACAATTAGTCATTATTAGGGTCCTACAAACGAAAAGCAATTCAAAAATTGTATTTCTGTAGTGCAGGGAATAATTCTGGAAGTGGCGAATTAATACTCTGCGAATAAAAGTAAAATTGGTGTAATCTTTTATTTAGTGTAGCATGTGTATTTTAGTTTGTTTATTGTAAGTCATTTATTAATTAAAGGTAAAGTCCCAACGTGCATCCTTAAACAACAGAACGCGAGGATATATAAAAAACATTGTGACGAATACCGCATTAGAAGACACTGCGATGCACAATAGCCGTCTGTGCATATGTATAATCGGGAATCCGTAGTGAGCAATCAACCCCACTTGTCCGTGGGTATCAGTCGATACAAACCTTAAAGTTAGCCCCGACCATAAAACATAGAGAGGCATTAATAAAAGCATAAATCTCCCAGTATGCATTGTCAGGGTATAAATGTGGTGGAGGGAAATTTAAGACTTGGAATGTACATATGTAGTTGTACGTGGTTTATCCCGCACTATAGTCGTGAGTTGTACGCACGTTACATTTTCCGGACAGAGTTACAAATATTTGCTAATACACCAGGATACAAACCCGGGTACGTGTATAGGAAAATGCTCCACATAGTAACACAAGTACACATATAAACACAGATATGGGTTCGTATATGTTGTTTTTAGCATATGAACACATATATTCTTTATATAATCATGTAATATAATACTGGTTGGTTGAATGTGCTTGCAAGGAGTTAACATAATATGATGATCACTTGATATTATCGAAAGGGATGGATGAGAGTAAACGACGGATATGAGTGTGGTTCACATTCAGCTCCCAGCTTGACTCATTTATGTTTTCTCTTTTTCCGAGCTTGTCCCTTATATTTTTTCGTAGCATAGATTTTCTTTCCTCCCGAGTTTTATTATTTTCTCTTCCCCCTTTTACGTAATATTTATATGGCGCACTTATGTGTTTATATAAAAGGTTGCTTATTGTAGAGACTACTACTGGAAATCGGCGTTGTCCGTGAAAACGTTAAAGCAAAGGACAACTGCACGGACTTTTACCGTCCTGCTTACACGATCGTTGGCACTTGTAAAAGGCCCAAAGGGGAGGACAGCGTATGTGAATGTATAAAAGTGAAATTATCACGACAACCCTCCGTTATTAGGCTTCCTTTCGTGCTGCATTTCAATTACATTAAAAAATCACGGCTCACTGCCCCGTATACGTATGCCTTACCTTTTTCCCTGTTTCCTTATGTTCTTTGGTTTGTATCTGCAAGTCTAAACTCCAAACATTATGTCACTAAATTATTCTCAAAAGATTATTTTCTCTCGTTTTTACTTTCCTCTCCGGACCGTAAATGCGTTTGACGAAAATACGTTCTTCATATCTTAGATAATAAAATCCCAAACTACAATAGCTTTTTCTCATTTCCCAGAATATTATTTTTCTCGGTATAATTGTTTACTGTATGTATGTAGTCATATGTATTATTGTCTTTCTATATAATTAACTTGACACAACCCTTCCACGGAGACTGATTTGTCTAATAATCCGATGCCACTTAGAAATTTTCCCAACCTTCAACCACTGGAATTTTCTTTTGCAAAATTTTTAATCCAAAAATAAAATCTAAACTTTTTTGTTAAAACGTGAAAGAAAAATCATGTAATTTTTCGATTCTCTAAGTTTGACAACGCCTTGGTATTGCAGTCTATAAAGTAACTGTGTCCCGATAAGTTCATTCTTGGTCGAAGTGTAAGAAATCCAATTTTTAACTTGTCAAGTAATCTTTTACTCACGATTTAAACTTAACATTGCGGAGATAAGCTAAAGTAGGAAGTTTGCCTTGAATAATGAGATAAAAAGAGCTTAGCTCTGGTCATGTTTGCCAGCGTGGCCACGGCTGCTTTTGAGCCAGTTAAAGAAAATGAGCTTAGTGTACATACACCTTTCTTTTCCCATTTGTACACACATAGAGTGTAATCAGCAATGAAGTGAAGTGAAACAACCAACAAACGCTTACGAGCTTCAATCTAAAAAATAGGGGTTACATTCCGATTTCTCCGCAAACTATTTCCTAATCGCCGAAAGAGAATGAACTGGGTTGATGTTCATGTCCTGTGATTACGTGTATAGGCTAAACGGTTACGGATTGATGGCCGGATGATGTCATGAGGATAGCCTTAGAATCAAAGTTGTTTGAAAAACCTTGCATATATACATAGATACCTTTGCTGAACGACTATTCTACAGTGTGGCAAAAGTTTTAGTTCAACTCGGGTCCATACATACATACACACGCATAAACTTAATAGTAATCGTTGGCAAACCAGTTCACATCCTGTTCACACATATCCCACAGTGGTGTGAAAGTGTAAGGAAATTGAAAATCGATGAAGCTAATCATGGGAATACAACTCTCAAATCGAGTTGAAATCAGTAAAGTTGATGTGACAGACGACGGAAGGTAAAAAGTGAGTGTCAATACGACACCCGTAAGTACCCCATAAGTATACAAAAGCCTAGTCAAGGCTATATGCATATGTGTATGTTAGGGAGAGTGGGAGAAAAGAGCCGGAGAACTTAGATGGATGAATGACTGTGACGAGTTGCAGGATCTTTTCGGCTTCGTGAGCATTTTTCAAAGAGTGGAGCAAAAGCTTGTAGAAAATTGGGGAAAGACCAAGTGGCAAGAAAGAAGAAGAGAAATACAGTCAATAGTGAAAAGAAGGGACGGAGAAGGAGAAAGAGAGAGAGTGAGAGCGGACAAATAGCATAGACTAAGATTGAGCGAAGGAGGGAACTAGAAAAGCTGGTACAACTTCTGCCGCTTCTTCTTCTTCTTTTCCTCTCATGCACACAACAGAAGAAGAAGAAGAGAGAGAGAGAGCTAAAAAGAAGAACAGGGGGAAATCGTAGCGTCGCTTCCTAAACTTGCTTCTTTGCTTACATTGCCATTTTCTACTTAAGTATGTATATACCAACGGTATGCGGTTGGTAAGTGGATTCACGTCTCATCCACGACTAACTTTGCTCATTGCAAAGCTTCTTTATCATGCACATTCATTGCTTTTGTAACGAGGTATCGGCATCACTCAACTGTTCATTGTTCATGTAGGTTTTCAGTGTAAATATGTAGCGTGTTGTTAACCTCAAACCTGAAAACATTGGTATTATGCATTCCACAATATCATATTTTTTGATTCTATGAAGCCAAAGTACGCATTGGTCTGTAAAAATGTTAAGATTCACTGGTGTCAGGATTGCATTTAATGCTGCTTCTGGCATAAAGATCGGCATGTTCTGCAAGTGTAAGGCCGTATGTTCTATTCCGTATGTGGTATGCGGAGTGTGCTCAAGTTTCTCACCGGTCCTTAGTTTTGTAGGGCACAACTTCGTTGTAAGCAGCATCTTCAACATGAAACACACTGGAGTTTCCGTATACCTTCCCGTGTATTATACTTGAGCTTAACAGAGTAAAAGTTGGTTGGTGGTTGCTACTACTGCTCGTCCGACAACTCCCACTACTTCTACATAGAATATCCACTAGTTCTGGAACTACCCATGGAATACATAGCTACTGCTTCTCTATCTACACACACATACTTGCTTCGTCTCTTACTAAATAAAATACAGCAGCTCTTGCTACACACAACACCCAACCATAAGTACTTCTCTCCCTACACATTGAATACAAAGGGAATGGTGAGGATGGTTTCTAGTTTCAATGATAAGTATAATAAAGACATTTGCTTAGTATGTGCGTATGGGGTCGAGGGTATTATATGGGATGTATGTATAACTAAAGCCTCTGTGTTAGTTGGTTATGTGATCACTGTAGAAAAGTTCTCAGTGGAAAATTGGTCTTTTTCCTCTTTCCTCAGCATACACACTACTACTCGTTGATCCAAAGGACCCGCGCTTGAGTTTTGGCAATCTTGAACACAATCCTCTTCTACTTTACTCTGTCGTTCTCCACTTTGCTTTGCGTTTCTTTTTCCATCCTTTCTTTCTTTCTATTTCAAGGCGGAGGAACTGTCGTTTACTCCGTCTTTTCCTACCGATATCCCACTTTTTTCTTTTCTATCTCATTCGCGCTCACGAAACCTACGAATGCTATCTCCCTGTTTTGATTCCCCTATCTCCTTCCTTTTGCCTTGCTTATATTTTCTTCGGAGCTTGTTACTAGTAGTTTTGTCGTAGTTGGGCTATTTTTTAGTCATTGCTTCTATGCAGAGGGGAGAGTGTGTATGTGCGTATGTGCTGTTGGGCGCACTGCTGGAGAGTTACTACTTGCAAGGGGACAAATGAGCTGCCAAGAATCCTCCGACATCCGACAGAATGAATGTTTAAAACACCCGTCTTGACTTACACGTTATACAGTATGCATGGGTGTGTATGTGTGCTAACGGCACAACGCGGAATAGCGGTGATGTGGGATGGTTAAATCCAACGACAGCAAGTTTTCTCCTTACCCATCACACATGCACTGGGGATATGTGGGCCTATAGTCACAAATTTAGCAAGGATATGTCTACCTACACACTTACATCCGACGTATAAACCTACTATAGCTACGGTTACACATGTTCAATGCAAGTGGAAAGCTATAGTTTCCTATCAAAAGTGGATGGTTTGTCATATGTACATTAGATATGTGCACCTATAGATTTCACAGTAAAGCGTACATCGATATGCGAGTAAACTTAGAGGTACACTTTTTCCATGGATATGTAAACCTTCAGCACCTATCCACTATATACTGATACTTGCATTTTTCCCTCTCACATGTTTGCATTCCTCTTCACGTGATCTATGCTCGTTGAGGAGTAGTCAGGACTCACTTAGATGTCAAACTATGACCCATGTAAACACCTCACTCACCAGGCACATGAAGGTACATAGCTTGCCTTATGGCCTATTTGTCACCAGGATTTATCGTCTTTAGTTTTACTGCTTTGCTGAATTTCCTGAGAAATGAGAGCAAGAGTTTATGCATTCTGTTCAAATTGTTGGTATGGCCTGTTTTTAGCATAGCGTAACGTTGTTCACCGAGTGATTCTGACTGTTACGTTGCACGTGATATGTGCAGATTTGTATTTACTTGTATTTCTGAACAAATTATAACCGTTATTGCAGTTGTTATTGCCTTTAATTGTATTACTTTGGTTGTTTGTGTTTCATCCTTGCAAGTGCGTTGAATGCGTAATGTGTTTACGCTAGCTTGCACGTGAATTGACGCTTTGTGTCTTTTGGATTCTTTTTGCGTTCAAAAATCGTCAAGGTTTTTAAACCTCTGGAGTAATTTTAACACTGTAACACTTACCGACAGTCAATAGAAGAACCAAATTGACTTCGTAAGGACATGTAGGATCAAGTTTGGTAATAATAGGATCCCATATCGCAATCCTACTCGTGCCTTATTTCTTCCGCAAAGTGAAGCTACATACTGCCAAGTGGGATTTTAAGAGCTGATGACATTTAACAGGTCTAAAATGAGGTTTATGTTTCCTTCCTTGGCTTCTCTCTGAAAGTTCCGTTCCAGTCAGTATTGATACGCCCAGCATTGAGAGATGGAGCAGGAGCTCTCAAATGTCAGCAAGAGTAAGTAGCCAGGGATCAATTAGCTGGATTCGGTTACATCCCATAATTAGGTCTAAAGTAGGCAATGTGGAGAGAAGTAGATCCAGCAGGCTGGGTCGTCCCATATACTATATACCTTTTGATGTTCCAAACTAATTACCCATGAAAAAGGTACGAGTGCTTTTTGCTCACGTAAGCTGTTTTAAACTTTTTGTTCCATTCACAGTCCCTAAATTTGGGCTGGGAGAAAAGTGTTAGTATTGACCACTTGTGGTTGTATCAACTATACTTGACTAAACCAAATGTTTGTGTGCCATTGTCTATCACGTTGGTTTCTGTACTTTTCGTTTGTATGTTATTTTAATTATCTTAAATGGCGTTGCTTTACTCTATTTGGACTCCGCGACAGCATGTTTATATTTCTGCATTATGCTTATTTTCCTGCTAGCTTGTGTACGTTGAATGTATTCGTTGTAATTCCAAGGGTCTCGTGAAGCTGTATGCAAATATTTGATGATCAATAAATTGACATCTCGTATAAATATGAAGATAAATGCGGATAAACAATACTGTAGCACCCAGAGCATTTATCATATCTACCTGTTGTTGAGAATAGGGAAATTCCTCAAGTACAAACACGTCGGTGTAGTTTAAGTTTGCAATCAAACCAATTGTTGTCTTTGTAAAATAGACGAGTTTAGGGATTGCTCAATATTAATATACTTTAACCCCGTTACTGGGGAAAATCAAGATTATTATTGCTACCATGCAATCTACATAGTGTGAGACGAGCTGTTAAATCAGTTTGAAATTGTTTGAGTTTATACCATTTTTTGGAGATTTTATCACTATTTGTGATTCTATTATTTCCCACTCCTTCCTTTCGGTTTCACAGCTTACACATAACTGGTGTATCTGATGCCTTAAACACACCCACAAGTTTGTATGGATGCTTTGAGTAGCTCTTGATTGTCATCAAATTGTTTATAATTGGAAACCTATCGGTATAGTACGCAAGCTTGCTGTATATAACCACGTTCGAGTAAAAATTTAAAGCCTGTTCACTATTGATGGGGTTGTGAATACAGCTGTATAACTGGTACTACTACAATTTGAGTGTAATAAGTATTTACGTACACAATATGTATATTGTAACCATGTACAGAGTGTATTGAGGCAGAAGGAAAGCCCTTGTAAAAAACCAATGCGTAAAGCTCGTAATTATGGGTTAGATTGTGTTGGTCTTACTATTAGTTTTTTAAATGTTATTGTTGACTAGACTGGAGTTACACTCAGTGGGATGAAAAGTATTTTTGGTAGAAGGATATAATGAGAATGTATACTTTTGATCATAGTAATAATTATCACCAATATGTGGTTTAATTGTGGTTGTTAAGTATTAATTACGGTTTGAAACTTGCGGCTTTAAATGTGGAGTCAGACGGTGTGCTTTAATGCGTTGCGTAAGCTTTGCTATATACCTAGCTAAGCAATTCAAAGCTTATAGTGTAGTTACTAAGACAATCATCGGACTTCGCACCAGAATGATAACTAAAAATGTGGTTTTCACCTTTAATCCGAAGTTTAATCACCTGAGAATGAGAAGGCTAATAATGATGGAAGAAATATTATACTGCACGTGCAAACATGCTGGCTGTAGTATTAATGTACAAGCAGCCAGCAACTCGTAAAATATGTATTTGTGTCCAGTAACTGGTAGGAAAGAAAACAAATTCTGCTTTATACATGTGCAGCCCTATGTATACGTCGAACTGCATTCTATGCCGGTCTTATCGACTTGAACGGAACAAACGTTGGAGACGGAAAGCAAGTCTTTCCTCAGAACTCGGGTGGGTATGCCTAACTATTGTGCTACATTGATGTACAGCACGTAGTTCTCTAGTATAGAAGTAGAGGGGCTGAAATGGAAGTCATGCCAGATTTTTATCGTTATCTCGGAACGAAGAGATGATGAGACTTTTCCTCTCCAACCAGCATTAGCTAGGCTTTCCCTTTCTTAGGTTTTGTTTGAAGAAGTGAGGCTTAGATGAAGTGCCACAAGATCATTGTCACACTAAAGGTACAACTCTTATGAATACTTGCGTTTCGGATAACACTCGACACCCCAACTAAAGCTTCATCCCGTGGATTTCTTACCGGCATTTTCTAACCTTTCGCTTACTAACCTTATAGCTTCACCAAGCTGATATACTATCTTGCAATATCAAAATTTTTCTACCAACATTCATATCGCCTGAAAACACGTCCGCAGGATTGGAAAGAGATCGTATACCTTGGCTTTTAGGTAACAAAGAAAACTAAATTCACTGAGTTACTACCGTTTTGGGTTACCTCAGCCAATGTCTCTTTCTTCAACCATTCCCCCTGTAGATTTGGCCGGTTCAACTGCTCTCGTATTTAACCCCAATTTCAGATTATATGAATTTATTTTCGAACAAAGCTATATTTCATCAAAATTTGCAGAAACACGTGTATCAATATTTTAATAAGAAGTATCTACTAAGAAGTATCTATTAATAAGTAGTTCTGACAGCACCAACTGAACTAGTTTACAAAACGTTACATTTTGAACACTTTTATAAATGTAGGTGTACCTCAGTTGTTCAGGATAAAGAATTCAAAATTACAGGATTTTGAGAAGGTTTCAGTGGATGAACCATGCAAAAGCTATATGTAGATGAACTTAAATAATTTTCTGGAGTTTAAACTAACGGAGCACAAACTTCATGAATTGTCAAAGTGTCTCAAGCTCAAGAAGACAAGATTCAAGAATATTCCTAATGGAAAGATAAAAACTACAGCATAAGCATTAAAGATGCTGGAAATTCCCGCTATTAATGACAATTACATTTTCTCTATATCTTTATTCATTCAGAATATCTCCCAAGTATATAGTACGATTTAGGAATACTTGATAATATCATCTTTCGAAAATGAAGCTAAAAATATTGAAGTTTATACAAAATACAAGACAAGCACATTGTGATCACTTGGAGCAGAGTCAGGGCTGAAGAGAGAAAATTTTCCAGCATTAGTGGTGTATGAAAGAAACTGAGTAGATGAAATTGTTTTAGTTGATGTGTGTTATAAAACAGAAAACAGCATGGGTCTGTGTTACAGCGGGAGAATAAAGCAAGAGTTGTTTTCTCGGTAGTTGGTGGGTCGACTACTGCTATGGCTTACAGTGTATAGCAGCATTACAAGGAGGAAATGTTAGAGAAAAGCCGGGGGAACCTCAGGCACAGAGTTGGTGTAAATGGAGCAAAACGAAAAAATAATCAATATACAGTAGTAGTGCGGTGGCAGTGTAAAGAAGTCTAACGGACTCCTATTCTTCTGAGTGAGTAGACAGGCGGGAGCATTAGCTTTACATTGGCAGTGCTCAACTCTCTCTTTTTACTCACACACACGTCTTTACTAGATTTCCCGCGTTCTTTTTCTAACAGCATGATGGCCACATATAATACTTTGGACGGGAGTTTCTCCGTTATAGCGTTCCGGTTCTGTGAAACCAAGAAGTTGCAATGTGTGTAGCAAAAGGAGGGTCTCTATTATTTCAAAGTCTAGCCTGGTCTGACTTGACTCGACGTCGACATGTACCTTATAACCCATACTAGTATGGTTGCGATTCCATCCACATTGACGAAATTTATCACTTGGGTCCTTGACTGGATACGAGCTACAAGACCTCGTACTAGTCTTCTTGGAGTAGTCTGCGCTCCACTCCTATAATTACCGTCTCATTGACCGCATCGTTCATCAAAAGGCTTAAAAACTAAGACCGATAGATGAGAACGTATTATATAACCCTCTTCTTTGCACTTATTATACCCCACTGATAGTGCTTTACTCCCTTCCCGATCTGCTATACTTTCACGGCTATAGTTGTGTATATGCTTGTAGGGAGATCCTCACACCACGCAAACCACACATGTATCTTCTTTCAATTTTCAAATAAGACTGTACATTTATTTAATGCTCCAAAGTGAGAGAGAGACCATGCTACCCATCAAAGATATCGTCTATTCACTTGCATGACACATAAGCTCCAGCTCAAGAGATAGGAGAATACTCCTCGTGTTCTCCATTTTGTGTTTACAGGACGGATTCAACGCTCTTACAACATAGCTTAGCCCATTCCACCTAGTACTGCATTATGAGAGCAATAAGTACATGATGGGCTAGAACCCTTTACTGTGCATGTATACACAAGGCTCTCTTGTAACTACATAGAATGCCAGATTCTGTCACTTTGCTATTTATTCATATGCATGCTTTACTGTCCAAGGTTTATATAACATTTTATGCTGTTAATCATAACGTAATACCTTTATTGTACCAAGTTATAGTTCAACTTAATATATTTCAACATTGTAATGTTGTATACCTTAGCTATAAAATTCCTTGTAGCTAAAGACCGTATAACATAAAAGACTAAATCTTATAAATATATTAAGCAGGTATGTCTATACTTGAGAGGACTGGAGAACAAAGATACTCGACATGCATAGTTTTTTTCTACGTAATCATTTTTGGTCGCCTGCAGGAGTTACACTCCAGCAGCAAAAAATATCACAGGCTTCCGAGCCAGTGCACTTCTCCAGTTGTACACAATTCAAGTTACTTCCTATGCTTTAGTAACCTTCTTTTATAACACACAGACCCCGGTGTTACAGCCTACGCTTTAACATTGTGGGATAACACATCATACAACCAAACGCTATAGCTTTGTTGGATACGTCCTACGGGCTTACGTTACCATTGTGGGATGCTTCAGCCTTTTACTACACTAGCATTGTGGGAATGAAACAAACTATTCATCTTGAACTCACTTTCAAACAAGATACTTGGTTTGGTGTGCGGAGTATTGCGGAGATAGACTCTGAAACCCAGTTATTACTAGAGTCATGACCCTACTTAAAACATTTTCCCAAATCTGGCGTGCATTTTGTATTCAGAGAAATTCATTGTCAGGGCATTTCTACCCGTTTCTAGTGTACTTATATATCTACCCGTTTTCAATGTATGTGTATTTTTATACGTCCTCAGTATATTTTATATCCGTTCATAGGGTAAATGGAGACCACAAATATAGCAAAACATTATCGACAAGTTCCATACAGCAATAAAGTCCGGAGTTGCAAGTGCCCTACACAATCAGGGCTAGCGGGAGAGGGTGATGAATCTTTGCCCATTTCCCCATTATCACAGGTCCACCATCTTAATCTCTTATGTATCTACATAAATACGGCTAAGTCCTTATATACTATACATGTAAGCATGAGTAGAAGTGTAGCTGTCAAAACAGATTTACGGATCCGGCTAGTATCAGCACAAAGGCCACTATATTCCTCCAGCAGTTATGCAGTATTATTAGGTTACAGCCACAGAGACTACATTAGCAGGCGGATAAAGAATTATCACTGCAGTTTCTGAGGTGGGTTCAAAGAAAACAGCCATCATGAGCAGCAGGTCGTTTGAATGACGAACGAAGTATTGTATGAACAAAGCAATTAGTAGAGTCAGTAGCACATTATTAAACAAAATCTGTGTATAGCAATGCAGAGCTGTGTTCCTTCACCACGAGTCCTGAGTATTGTCATTGTAAGACCTGAAGTTCAAACAATGTATCGTAAATACTGACTATGGGGTTTAGGAAGTTGCGTTACTTTATTTTACAATTCTAAAGTTTAGACCCGTATATAAATCCATACTCTCATTGTACTACACATGTTACTCATATAACTTAAATATAATGATTGTAAAGTTGTTCGTCAGAAGGCATTACATTCGAATTTAGAAGTTGGGAAAGAAGATACACATGTTGGGACGTGTGACCTGATAAGAGGTGTAAACATATACTATACGAGTCACGATGGTATGAGTTGTAACACTATCATATTGTAATGTTGTATATAAAATAACTCGTTGAAATGCCTAATAGAAGGTCGTATATAAAAAACAAACTCTAGATCAAGTACACACTGGGACATTGCCAAGTTAAACTTGAAGAATATGTAAGTTAAACATGTTGAACTGGAACCCAAATCCTTCAATTATCTGGATGGCTTCATAACACAACATCCACCAATTTTTTCATCCGCCGAAACAGAAGAGAGGATATTTAATTTACGTGTCGATACTCAAACACACCATAGTCGTCTATAGATTTTACCAAACGAGATAGCAGGTATTTTTACATCATAAAATATTTTTAGTTTGTAATATGGATGAAGCTCATAAATTAATAAGATAGCTTGGTTTGTCAATAAGAGATTACTCACTAATCCCTGGGTATATCCCAAATCATAGATAATTTAATATACTAACTGTTGACAATATACATGGCGGTATTAATAATGGTCGATTAACAACATTCAATGAATCAGTTTTTATTCCTTGTAATATGCTTGTAATGCCTCGTGTTTTTTGTCTTATACAAGATACAATAAGTGTCGCTAGTGATAAGCAAATAACATACTTTGTATGGTAATTAATATTTGCAATATGATGTTCACTCCATTGCAATTACTGCCGCTCGACAGATTCGGATCCTCGAATAAGTCTCATGTCCACACGTGTGGCAGAACAGTAATGTAGAAAAAAGCGTGTATATTTCAGTTGTTTCTTTCATGTTGAACCCCTTGTAGCCAGGATGTTGAGCGGTTGTATACAAGAGAGAAAAAAGCGAGTGTATGAATAGTAACGAAACAACAAGTGATGCTTTAAAAATGAATAGCAACAAATAACAAACATTGAGAGGAAAGACCAGAAAATAGAGAAACATATCGTGAGCAAAAGGATGAACGACTGTATTGCCGGAATGAAGATGAGATGAAAAGAAAACGACGCTACCAAACCTTAGATATTGCTTTACACTGCCTCGATGTCACGTACGCCACTTTACTTATCCCAGTTGTCGGTCCGGAGGTATGTACGGGTCTTCAAGAGAATAGCAAGAGGGATGGCTTGGTTATGTGTTAGTCCGTCCCGTCGGTTCTATACCTGCTGTAGTACTATTATACTAAAATATTATACTTGAAACTGGAATCCTTGTGTAACTAATACTTGACAGCTCAAAGTAGTATGTTGTAATGCATACACTAATGTAGAATGGCAAGTACATACATGTATTTATAGACATGTGATTATGTACAGGTTCTTGCACTAAATACAAGTAGTGATGAGAGCCTTCTTAAGCCCAAAATCACTATATGGAAGCCACAACTTTGACTTGGTCCTCATCCTTCTCTTCTTTTTTCGCATGTCTCTCTATTATACTTTTGTGCATATGTGCACACTTCGTTCATAATGCACGAAGTTTGTCGGTCCGTCTAGGTGCATAAGCCTATGTATGTGTCTTCAGCTCCTCACACTTCCCATGCAAGTTTTTTCCTTTTAATACTAAACCCATAATAGTTTACTCACTCACTCTCGTGGAAAACCCACGAAGGGGTTATTATGTATTTATATGTTCATATGGAGAGAAATGTAAGTACATGCAATGGAATGTGTGTAAATGCAAAGCTATAAGAAAATCCAGCAAATAGTTGGTATATTGGGTTGAAATATAGATACTAGTTATACGGACAGGGAATCAAAACCTCCTGTGCATTTCTCCCATAGTTTATAGTTTGTCTACATGTAATACACAGTCGAAAGATGCTCTCTTCACCCAACTTCCATTTTCCTTCGCGGCGGCTTCTACTTTCTCATATTCGTTTTCTCCCGAAAAAGAATAGAAACTTTGCTAGCAGCGATGAAGTTACCCATCACCCACATTTCTTTTTTGACTTATAAGTTCTACCTTGGACCGTACGGCAATGGCTTTGCCCCGGGAAGTGATTCTGCTGGTATAAAAGATTTTTATTCTACAAGTTGCACACTTCTGAGTTTGACTCTATCCTATTCTGTGAACCATACTGGCATATCTATGGTTGGGATAGAGTTCAATAGTGTAACCTTATTGACGTTAATACTGTATATATACCTCCTGTGATACTTCGCCGGTAATCAGTTATTGACTGAGGAATGAAAAAATTGGTGCTGAATAGATACCTATACCACCTTTCAAGAGTCGGTAGTTTACGGGACTCTTGAGCATTAGCACAAATAGTACTTACAAGAGACGTAGTAGTAACTCATTTATGCCAAAGCTTTGCTGAGATGGCAGACTACTCCTTTTCAGCAGTGATAATTCATTATCGTTATAACTGTGACGAAGGAGGGAGAGAAGAAGGCTGCAGGACGATAATCAAGAGATCACTAGCAGCTAATTAGGACTTGGCGCCTGACTCTGGGTACATCCTTGTGGGTAGCACTCACAAGTGTTTATCAATATAATTATGCCGTGCACATAGAAGTAATAATCGGTACGCCTTATTTGTATACAGGTTTCTCTTTATATGATGTTCTTATATAGTATTTATACATACATACATTTCCTGTAGTGTTTCTATATTTTCCTACATCGAATGCATATGTTTGTGTATATAGTTTATGTTATGTTATCATGAATCTACGATACTTAAACATATACCGCATATATACGCAGTAAGAAGTGAGCTGAAGCTGCATAGCATAGCTTTTTCGTATTCGGAGCAGCACAAAAACTAAGTTGTCGTAGGTGGTAAAGTCAACAAAAAGGACAGTCATGTGTGATAAGTTTCATGGTGGATGTGGGAATCGTTGAAAAGGTCCTGACAGCAATTTGTTGTTTGTTAGTGAATATTTGATTTTCTATCTGTATATGATTTCTCTTTATGTATACATGCTGAAACGTCTTGTACATCATCATTATTACTTTGTTTAACAATCTTCTAGACCATTTTGTGTTGTATGTCTACAGTTCAATACACAAATTCAAATATTCTTTTACACCATGCCTTCAAGTTTAAATACTTGTGAGAAAACTCACATATTACTAATACCTATGTAGATACGAATTTGCAAAAGATACACCCAGCGGTTTGTATTGTTTGTTAGGTTATTTTCCAAGATACAGCGATGAAAGCATTGTAATCGAACTGGGTAAAATATTTAACACGAGTATTCTACTTATAGTATTCTACCATTAAATGAAATTTGTATTGTCATTATATTTTGATATTCAGCGCAATTTTCGTGATATTTTGCTAAATAATATTTACTAAAATTCGGCAAATAAGATTATGAGTTTAGCGATAACGCATACTTACACTTACATATACTTAAAATTTGCAAACAATTGCAGACTATGAAGTTTATTCGTGCAAAGAAGTTGATAGTAAGTTCACTTGCATAAAGTAAGTTGGTTGTTGGCTAGCATCGACCCAGATTACAAAAATCTGTCAACCGTACTCTTGAATGTAACATTACTTGACGGTATATCATGCAGATCTTCAAGACAGCGGCTAGAATCAGGTATAAGGCAAGTTCTACAGCATTTTCTTTTCCTGCATTCTAGGATATATAGTTGGTAGTCATTCATGGGAACGTATTAATATTACAGTTGAAATTTTTGGAACCGAATTATAGTAGAAATCCTGAAGTATTGAATGTGGTATATAGGAATCTAGCGAATAATAATACTATCGTATGTAAGTATTATTAGACGTCGACGAAGTTACTAGTAAAGTTTATGAATATGTTTGAGACAAGATTTGGTGGAAATGCTGGATGATTGAGAAGAGAATTTTACACATCGTCATCTCTATCTAAAGTTACAGAGGTATCTGTGTATAAGTACACGGGATAGAAGACAAGTGGGATGCCTTAAGCGAGAAGCAGTTTGGATTTTAGCTGAGAGTTGCCTTGTTGCCTACCACTGTGAGGAAGTTTATTTGATAAATGTATGGTAAGTTCTTTTGATCTTTCACAGACGGCGGTTTTCCGATTCAATTTTACTCCCGTTCTTCCTGAACTTTACACACACAGATGAAAGGGATGTATGCCAAAAGAAAGTCTTTTGACTCTTTCAAAATTGTGAATTGGGCCACATGATGTTTGTAGGAATAAAAAAAGCAAATGAAAAAGATGGTCCCAAATTTTTTCTCCCTTCTTTGTATAGTTATATATAATTTTGGTGGCATTTCATATTTCTTTTATTTTTACCAAACTCAAATCTGTTGTTTCAATTTTCATTCCCCCAAACTACGAAGAGCCACATCACCAGTTGAATAGTTACTAGTAGGAAGATATCATAATGTATGGTGATGTAGAAGATATACCTTTACACATGAATTTTCATTGTCTACTGCATCGATGAACACGTAGTACAAATAAAACGTTAACTCCGTCAACTACCGTAATAGTTTTACAAATTTAGTTCTTTTTCAGACACGCCAATACTTTAATCTCATCCTTTTGAATTTGCGTCTTGGGACAACTCCCATTTTCCGCTGTGTAAATTGTTATGCACATATATAATAATACTTTATAAGCACATCAGCTATGAAAGTATAAAACTTTAGTGTGCAATGTTTTTTAATATATGTACTATGACTATACATACGTATGTACTATATAGCGCAATTACATGTATTAAATACATAGAAATTGTTGCTCATATAGTTCCCATATTCCCATCATTTTATGATTGCCATTGTGCTGCAATTTTAGTTAGGACCGTATACGTTTACAGGCTTTGTTCAATTCCACAACACTCAACTCAACCTTTACGTTATTATTATACTTATATATACCTGCTGACTCTGTGCTGTTTTTATGTATGCTTAGGTTATAATACCTGTATTCAACTTAATACTTGGGTTAATCCTATGCTTGTGTAAACTTGTGTTCAACCTATACTTGCATTCATCCTATACTTGCGTTTTCCAGTTAACCCAGGTGGAATTTATTCACTTCCACAAAACTGCACGTAAACGTGTGTACCTCACATTTCTACATTATAATGCATAAGCACATAAGTAGACACATTGTACATATATAAGTAACCAGCAATTTCCTCTTGCCTTTTCCACACTCACACACTCACTAGCATCATCATTGGGACTAACATTTAGCTTTGCAAAATGGATTTGCAGCAACAACGAGCAATGACACTAAAGATATTCCCTGTAATTTCAACGTCGGTCACCTTTTATCATCAAGCAAGACTGTTCCTATTGTAAAACCACAACCTTCTCAGCGTGGTTGTAATAAAAGTATTTATTATTCCAAAATAAAGATCTTGTTATAAGGAACTTGCATACACAAATAAGGCTAAAAAAATTCGCCTCTTTATTTTTTATTGCCTTATTGTTCCCAATTGTGAGGAGTTTGACAATGACATTAAATGAAAACCGTTGTAACACAAATTAACAGACTGCTAAATGCCAGTAGAAAATATCTAATAGCAATCCTGGTCTTAGAATAATTAGTATTTTAGTTTTAATTGTACAAATATATATAATACTAAACATTAATATACGTGTTTACTTGCTAATTACAATTTGCAAATATAAAGAGCATTGTGCTTTCCACTATAGTGGCTCACCGATACAATTTATCTGTATTTCCATTCGAGTTTAAAAAAAGAACTGAATTTTGCGAAATTCCGCACGCTCTTGATTACGAAACAACGTGTTGTATAGTAGTACAACAAAAGTTTGAGAAGAGGAATAAAATCGGATGATTTGTTAACAATAGCAAGATTTTTCTTACCAAGAGGACTGTTTACAGGTGCACAGGAGAGCAGTAAGAACGACGAGATGAAAGGCATCAAGCATTGGTAAGCATTGCTACAGCAGCAATAAAGTTTTATATAGTGAATAAAGTTAAGGAAGAAGTTAAACTTGAAAGAAATTTGAAGTATATCTCTCTCCATATACTAGTGCTGGCGCATTTGAGAAAATTAGGCTCTAACTTACAGCATGGCATGTACATATGTAGAGGTATAAAAAGATTGAAAAATGGAAAACACAGTTTTTTGTCAGCTCTTAACTTTCGAAGAAACGACGTCGACGATGGGTCAAGCGCTGTAAAGCATTACATAAACGCACAAAACAGCACTAAATATACAAAATATGTACATACGACATATTTGTACACAAAATGAAGTGGCTTGACCCACACGACTCCAACATACAGTAACGGAGACACTTCTTGAAATACACGCTTAACTTAAATACTTTACAATTGTAATACTTGGTTTCTGTGTGTGTATGATTCTTATTCTGTATTTGTGAGGATTATATGAACATGCCAATTTTATGCTAATAAATTGAACACAACTTCAAGATAACTTATTGGTATCTCTGTCAGTGTGGTCCTGACTCTTTTATTCCACTTTATTATATTTCATATGATTAATTGTTTATCATATCTGAGTAAAAGAATTTGTCAATCGTAGCTGAATGATTTCCATCAGGAATCATCGCCACGTTGTCCAGGAATTTGATTGCTCATATCCAGGACATGACTTTGCACAATTATGGAGTTACTGAACTATGGAGCTGGGCTCGACACAGTTAGCTTTACTCGTGTATGTCAGGTGACATACCACATAATTTATGCTTTCTTAATTAAATATTAATTGTTGCAGGTGTCGCCAAGCACACCTGTTGAGCCATCCTCAACACAATATCAGATAATACATATTCATATGCATCAAATATACTAAACCCCACAACACTGGTTATCCCACAGTGACTACTATAGTAGTATGGAATCATCATATGCCACATATCTTCGGGTTGTGTGAAGAGTGGAGGTCGCAACGCTGAAAATATAAAATACACTGAAATAATAACTATGTAAGCTTTTAAATCCATAAATGCTATATCTATGCATAACTGCTATGTCTCCATACCAGAATTCACGGAGGAAAATAGTTTGAAAATGTTATATTAAGCTGCCATATTCTGCATTTTCCATAAGTGCTTCTAATTCTCGTGAAAAGTCCTCTCTTTTTATTCACGTACATAAAATGCTACATGTACATACACAAAATACTTCACATAAATTGTTTGAGGTAGATACATAAACTCTATGGTATGCACTTAAAAATTATACTTAAAAACAGCAGCTCGGAAGATTATAAACTAAATAAAGTACGACAAGATATCGGCGTGGTGTAACGCCTAGCAGGTTCTAAACGTTGAAATATATCTCATCCATTTTGTAGAAAATACGCATAGATATACATACTGGAAATGTGGAGTAATGCTGTGCCATAGGACGCACGTTTTTCCAGACACATAAGATATCCGGGAATCCGTCAATACAGTAAAATTAACAATGTGTTTTCGTTCAGTATAAAAGAGTGTTACCGAGATGTATCCACATGCCATAAACTCTCGGGGACCTCTCGCATATTATCAAGCTCAGGATACTTATTTAAGTTAGATATTGCGTTAGTAATATATGTACACGTAGCAGCAAATGACAAGCTTAGGTATGCTTGTAGTAGGCAACTCATGCAGTGTGCGTTATAAATGTGCATATACACACCATACACATACATATCATACACAGTACCATAGCATGTAAGGTTGAAAGTAAAAGAACGAGCGTCTGGTCGGTTTGGTGGTGATGTGTATCTCATTGGGTATTCTACTTGCATCCTAGATCTTTTTCCTCTCTTTTTTCCATCACCTAAATGTAAATACATGGGCACACTATACATGCTCATCCAATACAGATGGCTTCAAAGTATTCTAGGTTGATTCACCCCCACAACACTTTTTCTCGATCTCGCTGGGCTTGCACTCTTACGTGTGTGTAATAATGTATATGTTCTACTCACAAAAAAAGTAGATAGATATTGGAATAAAATATAATATAACTACCACAATTCACTCATCATTCTCCTTGCTTTTAATCTTTACACTCGCACTACTATTACCTGCACGGCCTGTCATTCATACCCTTTGGTTCTTGATTATATTTAATAAAAATCAGCGAATTCATTCATGTTTATCAATCATAAATCGATACATATAAGATTTTGTCAAGGTATTTTATGGGACAACGTAAACATTTTTACGTTCGTTGAACATCCACTCTGGATGTTGTATCATCATGGCTCTTGGTAAATGATCTGTATTGTGTTGGTCCAAACGGCTGTTGTTTACCTCTCTGTCAACACAAGCTCTTGGATTATTGTATCTATGGAGTTACCGTAATCGCAACCTTTTTGTGTCATGAGTACATTTACTTCAATTCATAAACTTGTGCTTTACCGTGCTGATTTTTTAAAGTTCAAAAATATTTTTTGTTATGCGGAAATACAGTGTTGCTTCATAAAGATCTATGTTGGCTATAAAAAATGCTTACTAGATGCACCAAATACTAACATTTACCATACGAAAATTCTTATGCACTTCTAATGCACAAAGCATTCATTTCTCCATATATGTTTACAAATAAATAAACCATGTTTCACTTTACAAAGTGCCTATTTTATCCTGTAAGAAAGCACTTATTTACTACATCAAAATATCCATTTTGATTACAACCTGCAACAAGATATTTTCCTTACTTTATGAGCACAACAACACATACTTGAAGCTACCCATAAGGGCCGCTGCAGACGAAACGACAATAATATTTGGTCATAAAGAGATGTCTTTTTATATTTGATGTAACTACTTGGACTATAAATGTTGCAGGTCACATAGGGTTGCTGCTTTCATAAAACGATCTCCCGTAAATCTGTAGATGATTTAGTTAAGGGGTATTTAAGGTTAGAGATGAAGGAAAAAACAGAAGCTATGGTTGACTACGGAAAAAAACAACATAGTCACTATAAGACAGACAATGCTGGCCCTCCTTTGCCTGTCATTCACTGCCACGCTGTGGAATCACAGTCACCACTAAACCTGAATGTATTGCTTAGTTACTACCTGCAACCATAAAATCTATTTTCTTGCACACACGGCACAAGTATGATCGCTATAGATTTTTACGCCAACCTCAAGCTCACTTTACACAGTGAATATACTAGCCATTGTGGAGAGAGATCCAATAAAAAAGACAAATTATGTTACGTCTCGTGAGTTGTCACAAGGAAAGAACATGGTTTAAGAATCATTTGTAACGACGCACTGTATCCAAGTCTCAATCTTGAAAATTTTTGATCCGGACAAATAATGGGACAGGGGTCTGGACTGTGGTTCGTGTGGGTATATGTTATTTTCTCCTAAATATATAGCGTTTACATACCTTATTGGGTATACCGTTATAGGCAATCAGAGTGTGAGTGTAAAATTGAATTCCAGCCAGTATGTGACTCTGCTGACGGTGGATTATTGTTTTAATAATGGCAGAATAGATATATTCAACTGTATTTTATTGAATATGTTTAGTCAGCAGATGAAAACTATTGTACTATAAGAATCTATAGATGTACTGTAGACAAGCCCTGTTGTTCATAGGTATGTTTAGAGCAGTCGAATTCGGGCAGAAATTTTGTGACTTGGAAGCAAGTTCATAGTCCATGCGTGGAAGGATATTGCATGGAAATGCAATGAAAGTTTTTCAGTTGTTTCGGCATACTTTTAACATCCCTTGTTGTTGGTTCCTTACTTGGTTTGGTGGATGACGCTGTGCATGTGTGCGTATCGTGGTTTAGCTCAGTATTTTCTATATCTCAAACTTGTATTATGAATGCAAATGTGAGCAGAGGATGAAATGAATTATTCTGTAGCTCCTGTGTCTCACTGTACAAATCTTCGCATATGCAAACTTTTCATGTAATCCAAGGTTTAATTCCGCCCTTAAAATACAAATAAGCCTGCAGAGAGGGAAGAGAGACAGAATGGGATGAAATAAAAGAATCCTTTCGCAGCTTTATTCATGTTTTCTATCTAGTAAACTTTGTTCCTATGGTAATTTCTTGTAGTAAGTAGACTATTGCAAGCGCAAAAATTTACAAAAATGTCGTGCACGGTTGCAAAGATGTTAAGCGCTACTGTAGTTTCTATGATATCTTGATGTATGTAATTGGTGAATGAATTCAAAATTTGAAGTACAACGTGTTTTGTTTTCTAACCAAAGACTATTACATTCGAAGTACAACACATCCATTTTTACAAACAAGTATAATATGATACCTAATTTAGACATAAATTCATATAAATATGTAAGTAAGGATTTTTATAAAATAAAATAATATAAACCAGTTGCAAGTAGTTTTTGTACAGAATAATGATTGCTGTTTTTTTTAATTTGAACTTTGTATTGCACTTATCCATTTGACGTTCAAGCATTTTCTTTTAGTATCAGTGTGTCTTACAGGGACGAAAAATAAGATGAGAATGTGAAACGCTGATAATGATATTGTCGCATTGTCCATACGGAGTATGTAATAACAGACAGGTTGGGTTGATGCTAATGGGTACTATGAAGGCGACGCCAGAGATGAGAAAGCCTCAGCACAGACATAGATGATTATGTTCTAGTCATGTAGGATGTGAAGTATCTATCCGTCTTGTTGCCGGTCGGTGTGTGCTATCTTTGACTTTTCTCGATTCAGCTCGTCTCCTCATGGAAGATGTAATTTACTGCCAGCGGCCTTATGGGAGCACGGAGAGCGGAGAGAACTCTGCTCAATTCTACGGAGTGGAATAGATTATCCTTTCCGAGCCTCTTGCTGCTGCACCTCTGTTTTCTATTCTCTGGTTACCTTTAAACCTTTTTTACCTCTACCTTGCTCTTATATATATGTAGTTATATGCATATATCTCCTTATAAACTACAGATACGCTCTTTCTTGGTGGTTACAGCAGTTGAACAACATGAAAGCCACCACCACCAGGCAATCGACACGTTCACGGCACAAACTCCAGTTAATATATTTTCTGCTTCTAAGGTGTACGCTCCTCCTTTTAATACATACTCTATTTTTCCCGGAATGTCATGCATGGTTGTTCGATCATAGTCAAGTATCATCAGTTCTAATTTCATGAATGGCAGGTTTATTTGCAGCTATTACCTTCACTGCTTTTTCAACCCGCGACGCTGTTTGTAATCGTACATTAGTATAGTTAGTATACTCACATCAAATGTTGGCGTTATTACTCGTTGTATGTATAGCTATTGTTTACGAGATGTTTTAGCAATTCAATGCTAAGCATTGTGGTACATTTGTATATCTGAAATAACTACTGTAAAGTTATAAAATCATCACAAAGAAGCTTTTCCAATACACATACCTAATATTTTAATATAGAGAGTGTAAATGAGATGATGAAACAAAGTTTTTGTGACCCGGCCTCGATATATGTAAATGATTTTAGGAAGCTGATTTTATTCCAGACAATAAAATTAGCAATATAATGTGAATCTTGTACCAAGAAGGGTTATAAATTAGTGTGTGTTCGAATATAAGGTACATCTTTTATAAAAACAATAAAAAGTTGAATTATTGGGGGAAGAGTAATTTAATATATTATTTAGAATTTATACGTCGTTTCCACAAGTATATTATAGCTTTACATCGAGGGAACACTGTTGTGATTACTATATAAATAAAGCATAGAACGGATGGAGATGACACACAATGACACTGTTTTAATTGCTTGTATGTAAAACCGATGTTTATTATTGTGTTTGTATATAACTATTTCATAAAACAAGAGCGTCAACACTAAAAAATATAAACGTTGTCATCTATATTGCCGAAAGTAACTACAATAGCCCTGCTATTCTTTTATGTAATTTAAATTCATTCTACTGATTAAATTCACGGCGTATCTAAGTCTTCATTTCAAAAACTTAGCAAAACTTAGATACAGATGGAAATGGAATACAGATGATAGAATGTGGTGAAAAAAAAAAGATTTTACTTCTACAAAGTGTAATTTACTTTGAAATTACAAATCCTCTACTCAAGGTACTAATTATAAAAACTTGCGAAGAATTATCTATGATTTTAAACAATACACAAAAAAATCAGCTCTACCTTTATTTTCCAAACTGAGCACTGATTTTAATAAGATGTTATACCATATAGCAATATAGTATACTAAAAATTAATTAAATTAATGTAACACAACCATTTTGGATAATCACTAGAAAATGAACATGAAGAAAAGCAAAAATGTAAGTGTTATTATACATGTATGAAGTTTTATCAAAAAAATTTACAAAGCACGCACCTAAAATTTGTATGTACATACGAGTATGTGTGTTTGCTCAAAACTCGTGAAAACTGCAAAGGTTCTGGTGTATTCACGCAATATGTTTTTGGGTTAAGAGCAAGTAGAATGGCAAAGCTCGTTATATGTATACCAAGGGAGTCATACACTTATAGCATTTGCATGAGAAAATAAGAATATTAAGGGATAGGTTGCCAAAGCGTGTCATATTATAAGCTCATAATTTCTTTTATGGTGGAGACCATAAACGCTTCCTAAAGATATATGGCAGTCATATAGTCCTTACTTCTTTGGTTGTTATACCTAAACTCTATATACCTATTACAGCTTCTTATATAAAGCATTTCCACGATTTATTGTATTGCACTACTTTAAAATACCAAAGAACTATTTACTCTCTAGCTTCTTCTCTTCACGTCTATGACTTTGAGAACAAAACTTGCACATTTGCTCTTATGTAGTTACATGTGGTAATATGAAGGTACATAATAATTGTTTGCTTGGGTCCGTAGATGCTAAAGAGTCTAAAAGTATTTCCACCTTCAATATTTTTACAATTACTGTCGACAATTTTTACTCGAATGATTTGGCTATATTAATTTGGTGGCAGACTTAATTATTTAAGGCACCACAGAATTTAAAATTAGTACTTTAAAGCATTTTTGTCAATAATTTATTTGACATTGCTGTCATTACGTTTCATAGTAATACAACTAAAAATGTCAACAAGTATTTTCATTTGGTCCAGAAGCCCAACCACTTAGGTAATAATGGTAACAATAATAAAGCTTTTCTCACAAATATACAACAACTACGAAATTTAAAAAATGCTTAGCAGCACAAGATCAATCTCCAATAGTTTAGTGTGAAATTTTAGACAATTTTGAAGAGGAGCACGTGCCCCTTTCATATGCTCATTGAAAGTTTGAGAGCTTGTAGATTGGAACAAATTCAGTTCTTACTATGCGACGTCGACACTGGGCCGTAGGCCAAATATTTCGAATACATACCAAAGTGCAAAAGGGAAAAAAATAAGCCAACAGCAGTGAACGAAAGTAAAATGCACTTGAAGTGTACATACGGCGAGAATAGTATGTACATGCATAAATTAGACTTCTTAGCACTCATGCGAATGCATACATTTGCCTATAAAAAGCTGTTCAGCCTTATCGCATAGCTACAATGAATACTTCTTTAATTTAAATAAGCAAATTAATGTTGCTGCTGTATACTACAGTACACAGTAGGTATATGAATTTTATGTGTTTATGGTTAACACGTACCTAAAATAGTTGTATTTTAGTACGATGTTATTAAAGTAAATTTCTGTTAGTGCGTGGATTTGAGTTTATGTGAAAGTAATTACATAAATATAGTTTTAATATGCATATAAGCGAAGTAAGATAAGAAGATTATTTCACTGTAAAAGTATAGAGTTTTATTTTATGTGGTTACTTGCGAGTTTAAATTTTATTTTTGACGGTCAAAGGATACGAAGGCACTGCTGCAGTATTTCCTGAAAGTTCATCCAGCAAAATGATGGGTTGTCCAAGGAGGGAAGAAATTGAAGTTTATTTATTTATCAAGGATAAATATACCCACGTCCGTGCGTATGTATCTACCTTTTGGGCACCTTTGATTTTGTGTACAACTATGTATCTACTTATATGTACATATTTAGTATTTACTATCCCATTTGTCTCGAGGCAAATCGTTTGCATCTACTAAATTATTTTTAACAATTAGTCTGCTAAATCAAGACTTTAATCCATTACCCGTTTCATAATTACCTTAAAAATATGAACTGTTTTCTATTAAAAAGTCCTAAGTAATTGGTGTTTGGGATGGAAAACGTTGGAGTAATGTTGAATTTCACGATTATATTACTACTGAATATTGTATTTTCCCAACTTCGTGGCCTTTTGCATACATTTTTACAGCGCCCAAAAATTTACTCCAAATTTAAATTTTAGATTGATGAATTCAAAATCCGGAACCTAAACAAGCCACGAAGATATATCTTTATCACCATAAAAATGAGCGCAATTAGCTTTTTTCCAGACGCTCTCGGCAGCGTGGAAGGCCGCGAAGTTGTGTATTTCGTGGGTTTCAACCAGTAATCACAGTGAATACCAAGGCTTGACTCTATATATATTGACAACCCTGTAATTATTTTGTTGAGAAATATGAACCATATGGATAAAGGAGTAAGGAAGACACAACAAGTTTTTGTATGTATCTGCAGTCTCCGCTGCTCCTTACTTACTTATACTTAGGCCCAAAAGTCTTACGAGATTGAATGCTTGTAAAAGTGGGTTAAGAAATACGCTCAATTTATGGCCCATTAAATTCAAACGGCAAACGGGAGCAAGCTGTGGTGTTGTATCATAAGAGGAGATGCCTGCCTTATACTCTTTTAATACTTGACAGCCAGTTCATCGGATCATTCCAAGGCTTCTGGTTTTGCATATGCGTTTTTGGCATTCGTCAATATTTCCATGGCGTGTACATATGTCGCTTTTTATAATTCCAAGACTTCATACACAGCACATAACATGAATTTCTTCACAGTTTTCAGTGATACAATGAGGTTTATCTGTTGAATAGAATTTTCCTTGTCGAATTATCGACGGCAATCCAGAGAGTGCAGGACAGACTGTACTAAAATAATAAAATATCTTCAATGCTAACTTAAATACTGCTTCATTTGTATAAGATTGTTACAATTTAATTTACTACCTTGCTTTTCTAAACTACCCAAGCACGGTGACATAGACTGCATTTAAGAAATCGTATATTGTTGAAAGCAAGACAGAGATAAAGCAGTGGCACTTTGCATTGTTTTGGTTCCGTCAAAATATAAATAAATCCCAAAGTGGAAAGTACTGATATAATGTACATTTACAAAAGTCCCTCATCTTGCCTTCAACTAATCAAGTGTAATTATGATTTAAATTCTCATTTCATATAAATTATCTTTAAATCATGACTCTTCTTGTAGCTGTAGTAGCTCTGCTTGGCGTATCTCATTTATAACAATTAACCTCAAGGAAGGAGTGGAAACAAAAGTTTATCTCTTATTAATGGCACATCAACAGCAACCACTTGTTTGCAAGCACACACACAAGTTTTGAAGTTTTTCTAAAAGCACAAGATATTATGTCCTCTCACAGATTTTGTTTGCTTTAGGATATGTTACGTGTTTGTGTATATGTACGTGTCGACGTCATCACTGTGCTTTGAAACTATAGTCGACTTATATATCCGTACGTTGCGCATTTTGCTTTTAGAGATTCATCTCCTCTGGTGATGAACATGTGGGGGTACACATTTGCACACTACCGATAGCCAAGTTTGTGTGGTAATTACATGCAACTACAGCACAAAACCCACTCATGTACAAGCTCGTATAAGCTAATACTAATAAGTAATTGCAACTGCAATGTTCAAGAATGTAGCTTGCTTGCTTCTGCTCGCTTCAAAAGCTGCATGTACAGAAAAATAAATATTGGCCTTGCAACATTTTCTCACTCACAGTATGTAAGTCCCTTATGCAAGTATTGTATACTGCAAGCATTCACACTCTAACTTCAAATATTCGTAATAGTAACTCACATATCACGCTCTAATTCTATTTCTTTGTTTTACCTTCTTTTTTACACTTGGAGAAAATAAATAGACACTTTCTATTTCTACCATCAAAGAGAAGAGGATGAAACTTAACAAGCTTCAAAACCCCTTACAGCTTTCAGTATGTGATGAGAACATAAAAAATGCAAAACCCAATTTTTGAAAAAAATATTACAATTTAAGTTCCTATTTATCCACATTTGTGCCTAATATTTGTTCAATCCTTCCTTGAGATGTTATAAGTGTTTGGCGACATTTTTTGTACGTGTGTACATACCTATACAATTTGTAGATACATTCCCTCAGTTACATTTTTTCGGCTGGAATGCAGTCGCTTTTGATTTACAAAGCTGTGGCATATGTATGCTCACGGCTTAAATATATGTATTCACGCGTTGACATTACTACCTTTTTATATCGAAAGAAAGGAAAAGTCGAAGCGGATTTAAATCCAACAAAGTTTTGCACATAAGGGTGGCGTTCCAATAAATATTTTAAATTCGTGTTTATTTTCTCACAGCAGGGCAAAATCTGTGTAGAATTATGCAGGTACGGCTCTTTCTTTAATGTTCAATTCATTCGTCGCCATGGTTCAGGCTTTTGAGGAAGGAGTGGTAGTGGAGTACAGTACAAAGGGCTGCTTTACACGCTACCAAACTCAAATCAAATCCACTTGCGCCTTTTGCCGTCATACATTATTCTTATGTATACGCAACAGTATACAACATCCAACAGCAAACTGCTAGTAAGCATACTCAATTTCGTCCAAAGTTTATGTCAACAGCCAAGCAATTCTTTTGGGTTTTAGCTTTCATTCGCACTCTTTTCCTTGTAGTATGATCTCAGCAGTATATAGCATTTATTTAGAAACTACGGAAGAACTTAGCAGCGATCTAAAGTTTATAAGCTGCTTCACATGACGAGAGGAGTCCCGTTATAGTTTCTAAAGTACTACGTGATGTAGAAATGATGTCATCCTGTTTCAATTATAAGATTATTCAGCTGAGCAGAACAGCGGAGTGCGAGCAAGAGGCGACATTTTTGCGAAAAATAAAATAGTCCAAGGGTAGTAATTACTATGTCACACACAACAACCCATCCAGTTTTTAAAAGGAGAAGAAACATTTTGGTTTTAGTATATAGTAAGTGCCGTCTGGAAGCCAGCAGAGGTTTGGCTTTGCAAATAGAACAGCAAGCTCTGCATAGCAAAACAAAGTTCACCGCTTGCTTCTTTTTATGTTGTTAACTCTTCTACCTGCTCAATCTAACCATACAACAGTTGCTGCGCATTATTTGACTTGAATTCATGCATAATGTTGTCATATATAGATAGAATGTATGTCTATAGGGTTTGTACTTTCAGTGTAGAATGTAGACAGTGGATATATTTATAGTAGAATTTAATTATAATCGCTATAGCAAGGTTTCCCTATATGCCAGAACTAAGTTATGCTATACAAAGTAATACAATAAGTTAACATTTTGGTTCTAACATTGTTATGCGCTCACATATGGGGAACTGATAGAGTAAAGACTGTTAAAAGTAAAGGCTGACAGATTATACGAAAAGACCAAGTTAAGTGAGATCAACGTGGGATACAAAATCCCACTGAGCCAGATGAGTTGCGAGTTTTATGCAATTCAAGTCCCTATTTATGCATTTGTTGTGTGCCGTGGTATAAGTATGTTCACATATTTACATTACTCTAGTTACTTGCATTCACTATATATGACGTTCCTTCTTTTCAAGCCAGCTACTGTGTGTAATCGTACGTTACTGCATTGCCAGTGCATTTATTTAGCTGAAGGATTGGCTTGATATTATCTCTATTTTTCAATTTTAAAGTTGTATGATATATATATCGTACGTATATACACTTGTTTATATCGTTTGCAAGTACTGCAATACAAGTTAGGACTGGGAAAAATTGTGCATAGTATACTACTATGGAATGGTATAGTATACAAGGATGTATTAGTTTAGTATTGGTGCCATTATTTCCGATTAGCATCCATATTATTGTAATCAATTGTTCGGCCATTGGATTTACTGGATGTGGTATAATTAGGAATAATAAATCGAACTGTGTCATTGTAGTCATTGTGTGAAACGGATAATACAGATAGCTCTTCATTACAGAGTAACTCTTCGCGGCCATGTTTGAAATAAAGATGACATTCATGAAAAATATGTCAATTCTTATGCAGAATATACAATTGGGGTGATTCCGTAACGTCCGCAACATGAGACTCACTTTATCTGACTTTATTTACTACTGGGGCGGGGCAGGGACGAGTGAGGCGGCGCGCGAAGCGCTTGGAGTTATAATGGCCTGTTAATATTTTGTTTAGTTAGTGACTGTGGTCGTCAATGTCGTATCTCTAAACCATAGCAACAGATATGTACACAATTTGTAAAATATAGCATGTAAATAAAGCCATGTCATGTAATTACAAGTGACGTTACCTATTATCAGGCCCAGTACACATAAATCTTTAAATACATAATGTACATAAGGTGTAATATATTTATCAAGTATCTACATAAAGTAGGATATTTAATCTTTTCTCTTTTCTGTTCTCATCATCAATTGAAAAGGGAAATCCCAGGAAGAGTATACATGTACAATTACATGTCCTTCAGAAGTTCTGAAATAAAGAGGAGACGGAGTAAAATATGTACATATGCTTGTAGGTTATACACTCCATAGCTTCACAACTATTCAACCTTTGGCATGTAACTTGATACCCAATATTTTCGTATCCTGTCTTCTCCTCCGTGGGTTCCATTATATCCCCACAAGTACGCATACCGAGTGTTAAGTGCAAGCTTGTTGGTCTTACTACTTTTATATATTCCAACATTATAACTTAAATCTTCGGACCCACTACTTCTAGACTTTTGAAGAAGAGCTCAAGTTCAATTTCCAATTTTTCATCATGAATAGTTTGGTTTAGAGTTGAGAATTAACCCTACAAAAATGAGACTTTACCATACCTGATATATACATATACGTATGACTGTGGTTGAACAAAGAGCTTTGATATAGTATGTAAGTAAGCATAACAATGTATGCCAATTACTTTTAACTGGTCTAAAACTCAAATTCTGCCTACTAGATTCACGTACACATTCATAGAATAGTAGGAAGTTCTAATGATAATTAGGATTTTAAATATCTACGAACTTCAGAAGTACCCCTAAGTGCGGTCGTTACGCTGTTATACAAGTTATCTTATTGCTCAACAACCAATGCACATGTTCTGGCTTGAAAAAAAACAACAAAGTTGTTCAGCATTACAGTTTTTCAAGTAAACAAGTTTAATATTACAAGGATAGAACAATTGAGCGAGTTTTATTTCAAGACCTATTCACGTATATTTGTTATAATGACCGTGCATAAAGATTTGTACATAAAGAACACAACGTCAAAAAGTCTGTTTTCTCAAGGAGTAACAATTTAAAAGGTAACACTGGTGAATGTATGACAAAAGAGTAAATCACTGCAATTTGCACAGTATAAATTGCATATTGAAATATGAATTTGCTTCAAAACATCAAAATCAGGTTTTAAAGTGTAGACTATATTGTGTGTAAGAAGAATACAGCCGGTTAATCATGCAAAAGTTCAGTAGTCACTTCACTAAACGTCCCTATATACAGCAAACGCTACTGTTACTCCTGATCTGTGGGTTATAATCAACGAAGTTGCGTGTGTTTTAGCAAGTCAGAGTACTGACATGTCAAGTATGTACATGAGACAAAGAGTTACTACTTATATAGCAGCAGTAATTGTATATGCATACACCTTAAGTATGCACATATATATTTATGTATATGTACAGTATAGCGCTACCACCATTATTCGGTACAAAGGTTGCCAACTTTGAAGTTTTGATTTCATTTTCTTCCTTCAGCACTGCAGCTATGTATGTAGTATATAGCATACTCTCTTAATGTCATTAACCCTCAATTTATGACTGAGATGCTCTCATCCATAGAGCTTCAGCTCTCTCACAATGTTTCTTACCAACAGAACATGTAAACGGAATAACAGTATTCACGACTATTATATTTCTAGTATAAGCATCACATATAGAGATACTACATATGTATACCTACACACGTATTTATGTATACAATATATGCATCTAGCGTTTTACAAAATTCCTCGCAAAATCTACTTAAGTGTGGAGCATTTTTCAAAAGCATGCACATTGTGTTACGTGGTGTGCATTCCATAATCCAAGTCCTTTACTCAAAACCAATTTACTACCAAGGTGCAGTTGTGAACAACATCAAGGAAGCATATATATATATATATCAATGTCCAAAGTCCCCATGCATTGCAATGACTAATTCTCCCGTTAATCCATTCACACAAAATCATTTCTATAGTTAATCTATTATTGTTGTTCTCCTGTATATGTATACATATAGTAATATATATAATTAATCATACTTTACTTTTATCATTTGTACTACTTCATATCCACTGAAACTTTAGAGATAAAATAATGTCATTTATTTGTACTTGCAATGAACATACAAACCCTTCAGACAGTGTTGTCGTGTCACAATCTAATGAAAATAGTAATGCACAACAGTGTTACTCTACAGATGTACAAATGTGACTAACGTAACTTATACATATCCATGCAAGATTTTACTGTGTTAAGTACCCTTAATTGTTAAGGAGGGAATAATAAAGACGAATTAAAAATGACGTATTATATTAGTTTTAGACTTTGCAAGGGTAGGAAGCCAATGAAGGGAATACATATTTAGAATAATACATTATAGGATATACACATATTTAAAGATTTCTGGAAATTCGTTAGAAAAGGAAGGTATTTATTTGGTCTTTCCTGAGATATAAAACTTGAAAAAGGCTTTATGTATTGGAATAAGAGCTTGTGACCCTATATTTTTCGGTGAATAGAAGTATAAAGGAATCCAGGAAGAGCGACATACATGTAGTAGTTTACTTTTTGTACACAACTAGTATTCTACTTATTAGACCCAAAAACAGAATATACCTCGTGCATGAAAGAAATCATAAAATATGCTGGAGCCTAATAGTAAAGAGTAGGAGTCACTGCCTGGAGAACCCGTAGGTGGAAAGAGAGGTATAATATAGTGGAAAATGGATTTATTATTTATAAACGCAGGGTGAGTGAGTGTGTGTATATGCTGTGTATGTTTGTGTGTTTTTAGACGCATATCATTGTGTGTGTATTTGTGAGAAGAGTGTATATGTATTCATTGAAGGTTTATGTTTGTGTACAGTGCATAGCATTGTATGCATTTTGATGTGTAGACTGCATATTGTTCTTATTCTTTACTCTTGGTCCTGGCTAAAGATGTACCATTCAAGTGTAGTGTTATGTAGCAGTGAGGCAGGCTTGAGCCACAAAATGCAAAACCTCCTTGCCTCGAAAAGTTAATGATAGGTCTCAGAGCCACTCGAGCATGACGAAGAGCCTCCAGGATTAATAGTTAGATAAACCTTCCTCTCCTTTCTACATTCAATCTACATATAGATATTCATAGTCTAACCATACTTTACTTTGAATATTAAAACTTCTCACCATCATTCGTCTTTACACATATATATTCTATTTTGTCTGCCCTTCTCCGAACATATATCTACTTCTCTTCATTTCAACGTACATATAGAGTGTAATATTCCCTATTCGGCGTAACTAGTATTATAGCATGCATCATACTAACCTGACTCCAACAGAGAATACCTTTACTATCTATGCCATTTTTATTTTGTAAGTCACGGAGTTATATGCTGGATTATGCATTCCGAATTTTTATGCATTATTTAAGCAACTGCTGCCGGACGAGTTTACCAATATTTGTACTCGCGTTTCAGGATTTGCCTTCACCCCTCGTTAACAGCGCATTAAATATTGCGTCCTCCTCTAACGCCATGTCATATGTACATGTAACTTTGTCAGCCACTCTTGCTTATTTGTGTACACTTGTCTCCAAAAATTTAAATTGAAAACCAATTAGTGGAGTCGCATTTCTGTCAACATGGCTTACCAAGAAGCATTTATTTATACTGGAGTAAACATTTATACGATTTGGTGTTGACTAATAACACTTTTCATACAAATAAAATATTTTACGTTTTCCGACCGGTACTAATGAATATATACCATCGTTTTGTATATGTAGGCATACTTGATTACACACTTTTAGACACTCGCTTTACAGGTTGTTCAAGCATGACCAATGTATGAACACTGCAGGCCACACAACACTGGAATCATCCTTTTTATTTAGCAATGTTTGGTTTTGTTATTTTCTTGGATATGTGTTGTGAACCAAATACCGATTAAAAAGTTGGCAGAATAAAGAAAATGGGTTAAAAAAGGCGCATTCTCATATGTTTAACTAACGAATAAATATGTTTATGTTTGAAAGCATTCCCCAACAAGTCCAGTACAATCTCATCATGGAGAATTCTAATGGTCTTTTGTGACGGCATCGTAAATGGTAATGTAATCCGATGCAGAAAACGAAACTAACCAAACGGAGGACGGAATGGATTGTCATGGTGTAGAGAGAGGAACGGAAATCAACCTCTTGAAACTTCAACCGAATTTCCTTCCTTCCTTGCCCAATAATCGCCTCACTGACTTCCATGACCATTATCCACGTACCAAATGTATATGTATCTACGTCATGTGCTCACACATGAAACTCTCTGATACAGATATACAGAATGGAGGAACTATATATGTACAATAAATGACTGGTTGCATGTAAGCCTTAGAGAAAAGTGTACCATTTCGTACCTCGAAAATCCTAATTTTGTATAACATTCCCCTTTAAACTCGTATATTATGATGTGTGGGCATAAGGTGCTTTACACACTACGATGACTCCCTGCGTGTAATACAATCTTTATTCCTTCATCTATATTTCCACTCATTATTTTCTCAAACAAAGAATATCCATCGATTTCCGACTCCATGCTGCGCCATTCCTAACAGCGACTCTTCGATTATTTCTTGAAACGTAAATTAGTATTATGGCGAAGCTGCAAAGGTCAGGACGCCTCATGATTACTGTTCATCACCAATTATTGCTTTAGTGATTTTTATTGGTATCAACAGTGGATTTGAAGAAATGAGTAGCACAGTAGCGGTTGTTTAAGAAGCCATGGAGTGTAGGCTACCCCGTAGACAAGTTCTGTCACTAGGTTTATAATTAGGATCAACTCCAAGGAGTTCCTCAGAGAGCTGTAGATTTGGCAAGCGCATCCGTATTACAAACATTTCTACTTACTAGTAGCTCGATTTCAAATAATTGAAGACCTCTAATGTCCTTTATTTAGAATTTCTCATCTATCGACTATTTTCTCTTCTTCGCAGGATTACATATATGTATGATTAATTTTTTTTTGTTTTCGCTAAAGAAAAATATTTTTCTTGCAAATAGACCTATTTTTTACTAAATTCCCCGAATAGACGTATATCCGCAAAGTACGTGATGCAACTGGTATATAAGTAGATATGTAAAAGTTTACAAATAATAACAGCAATCCGTGTCATACAACAACTACATATAACAAGGTTCGTGTTTATCCACCAAGAGCTCTTGGATTGCTGTCTTATAAACCGAAAAGTGTAGCGTGAAAGTTGAATCGACAATAGTTTCGGTAACTTTTGTGAACTCCGTATAGTATAACAAGTTTGCAAGTAGATACACATACATTAGTATGCATTTAAAAGCGTTCATGCCACGATATAATGATTGTACATCTCGCCAACCACGTGTCATTAACCTTTCCAGTGCACACTGTGCCCACTGGAACTCACTTCCTCGGCCCAACATTGCAACCTGATGCTTTGTTTTTCATCGTCAGTGAAAAGAATAAGCGTTGTACATAGTTTCAGCCTTCTTTAACATTATTTGTCTCACTTACCTGGTTCGAATCAATTTGATGTGTCTGCGCGATAAAGTTTTCGTTGAAGATGCCATTTTAAGGTCAGTCTAATGACGTACTGTGGTTTGCGCCAAAGTGTAAATTAACGAATCCAATAACACCAACTTGCTTGGGAAAATTCACTAACGTCGTGTGTAGTATGATTATTGGATATGTCATGGTATCAAAGCATTGGTTTTATAAAGTGTAATTATATTATGGGGAATGATTGTTTGTTGTTATCAACTCAACGACAAGTTGTGTTGACTCCAATTTTATCTTCGCTATTGAAAATAACTTGAGTTTATTACATTATTATTAAATCAACAATGATAAGAATAACGTCGTTGTTGAAAATGGTAAATTCATCATCGAATTACTTCTAGTGGAATCAATTTGTTGTAACTTACAATACACTTAAACCAGTCCATTTATTGCCTAGCTAACATCCAGTGTGCGGCAAGTATTAAATGCACTTCGTCATTCACCACCACGTCCTCGCGCAATGTATATACATAATATATAATGGAACCGCAACAATAAACATTTCTGGGACCATTTTACCTAAATACTTTGATTATCAGCGTTTATTTAATTTAGAGGAGGATATATACTTCTGCCAAGAGCTCAGTTTTGACATTCCTGTATTCCGAAGGAATTACAGTGTCCGGTCAGGTGAGGAAAGGTCGTAGTTTATTAGCAGTTTTTATGAATCATTTAGCCACCTGTAGGAAAAGAGGTACTATATAGTGAACACCGTCCACAATATATACAAGCACTTTAGGGAAGTAAAGTTTCAATAAAAAGAAGTAGCATCACAATTGTAGCCCAGTAAAGATACATTTTGTCCAGGCTTAATGCCTGTGTGCAAGTGAATAATGAGTAACCTCAAGTAAAACACCAGTAAGGAGCATGTTTGGACAGAATTTCTGATGTTGTAACAAGAGGATAGGGTCTTATTTTGGTGTTGTGAGCATTTTCTGAGCTGTAAAAAAATATTGTGCATTTAGTTACACATGGCATGTATGTACGTACCATACATACTAAAAGGTTTCCGTATGTTATGTACGCTTGGTGAACAATAAGGAGGTTGGAATTAAAATAAGTACCTCTTGAATTCACACTGGTGTTTTCAGCCTCAATGTCGGTACTTGTTAAAAGCTAGTTTTTAAAGGGAGGATTCAACGTATGACTATTTAGGTCTAAATGCATGACGAGAGTATGGACCCAGTGTGAATTGTTTAGGGTGAGGTAATATATAGCTAAATGCTCTAATGTACGCAACTACTATACATATGCCCGCATCATATGCCCTAACCATTTTATTAAATTGCCGGTTGTATATTCGTTTTTTTACAATCTCCAGCACATCCTTTTCCATATCCATACTGTTGCTGTGGTATGTACATATATGTAAATGCCATGCTTTCTTTTCTTATTCCAGTTGATATTGTATCTCTGAAAGAATACCACTTGAGGGAATTTCAAGTGGGGGTCGAGTGCCTAGATGCTCACTATATACTATACAGTGGTGATATACCTTCATTTGATAAATTGTAGAAATAATTTTTCCTGGTCCCAATTTAACACCCCACATGGCACATTCTTGACATAAACTTATTCCTGCTTGTTGCCAACTAGTAGAAACGTCAACATGTCACAATATACAAACATAACAAGGTCTGGGGTACAGGCAAGTAGACCATGACAGCAGACGAGCGTCTGTTTTCCAATGTGCCACTAAACCCACAGTTTTAAATATTGGACATATTTTTCGTCATTTGCCATCAACTCCTACAATGTGTTGGTACGGCGTACAAAATTACTCAATCCTGCATGGTATGTTATGCAATAACACAGCAGTCAAATATCTCGTGTGAAGTAATTCTTCAAGTATTTTACAAGTGCATACATAACCATAGTGAGTATAACTGCTAATATAGTACTAGATATATACCCAGCAGAATGACCTTCGTCCAGTATATTTGTGCAAAAAAGTACATTTCTCTGGACGCACTTGCGTAGCGTGGGTATTTACCGCACCTTCAAGGCGACGTTGAAAGTTTCCATACACACACATCATATCAGATTTTTGTCGTCCATAAACTAGTACAAGTGTACTCGAATGTATATGTCATTGCAGGATGAGGACTGACACTGAAAATAGTTCTATCCATGTTTCCTTAGTCACGCTTGCAGAACCATGAAACTAAAGTATTAATTTGTGTGTATGGTTGGACGACAACTCAACTATGAGCAGCCGTAACGCCATGACAAATATGTAAAGTTGAGGATAAATACTCAAACTTACAAAAGCTATTACATTGTCTTAGCAACAGCAATGTGCAAATGCGTAGATATATCTACTTATTTACAAGTTTACATTCGGTTGCCAACAATAGGAGCATACATAGATGTTACATTAATCTACAAGGGAATTTCATAGTGTCGAGTTTAGATAAAACTTTGTTGAGGTGTAATGAATATAATAGATGACGCTGAGCTATACTAGGCATTAAGGGAATAATATTAGCGTTGACATAAAATTTTGTTCAAATTTATCATGAATGGTAGTACAAAGCTATCCGTATGACTGTTGTTAATTGAATAAATGTCAACCATCATAGCTATACGCGTATGAAATGAGAATTATATATTGCAAACCATACATACATACAACAAGAATACAGCGAACCTCAGATTACTATTATTTAATTGTCACAGGACGGGAGAACATATATACAAGAAGAATAACCTTAGCTATGACTTTATAAAGCAAAAAATTACATGACCTTAATTGAGAAACTACAACGTTGTATTACAACCTCCTCGAGGTTGTCAACAAGTGACGCTCCAAGTGCTCAGCGTTAATAAAAACTGCAACTTTCACCTTCATACTTATCTGCAGGGCAACAAATTACGTCGATTTACTCCAACTCCTCCGTCTTCACGTAATAGCACTCCTTACTTTATCACAAGCATAAAGATGCCTAATTACAGTTCTAAGTATTAGCCTCATTTCTAATCGTATGGCGTTGGAAGATGTTCGGAGTGTCAGCTTAATAAACAAATTTATTTACTTTTTGCATGATAAATACAGATTTTTGTATGACAAACTATAACAACTATTATAGCTCTCTTGTGGTGACGTTTCAGTGGGTTTAATGTCGTCAACGAACACACAATTTTATATTCGTATGTCTAAAGTCAGTGTTTATTTTTCATACACAGCAAAATCGATGGCACGACGCCCTTTTGTGTGAACAGTCTTGAACGAAAGTAAGGACTTTTAACCGCACCAATCACAGTGAGTTTGCAGGGCTCAGGCGTTTGTACCATGTAAAACACCGTTGTAATTAATGAGCTGTTACAGCAATTCATTGCAAACAAAAAACACTAAATCTTTGTCTTGTTGCTATATTATATTGTTCCTTAGGATGTAGAGAGCATCGTTTAAAATTGTGGTAGAGATTGGGTTCACAGGCTTACCGACTCTTTTCAATGCGCTTATCACACTTAATGACAACAGATATGTGAAAACCTCATGAGGTTGTGATAATAAAAAGAGCAGGAAGAAAGACTGGATTGGTGATGGAGCTATTGATAAAAACTATGTTGGATGTAGTTAAAAACTATGTTGGCTGTTATTAAAAACTATGTTGGCTGTTATTAAAAACTGTATTGGTTGTTTGCTGCATTGATATGATGACGTCGCTATTTCAGCTAACTAAATTTCTCGCGGATTTTTAGTTAATGAAACATTATTGTTTCCATTATTAACAAAAGCAACCTCCACAAGTCAACATAATATACTGATTTATATTCACACTCCTCCAATGTCTCAATTGTTTCGCATGCTTTACGATTGGAATTTGCCTCAAAACATTCTTGTATGCATTCCTTGTCTTGATTAAGCAAATTGTGCACAAATATTGTGCATGGTAAATTGTAAGTATAAGGTTGCATAATAAAATGTGAGTGGAAAAAATGTATATGGCTATAGAGTGTTAAATTGGTTCAGGGCCAATTTACAAAGAACTGAATGGATAATAAGTATGAATATACAAATACTGCAGAGGTATACTGCAACAGCAAATACTAGAACACAAAGCGAAATTTATTGAGCATTTATTCACAATAATTGTGACTGCATTTCATTGTAATTTTCAAGAAGCTATGTAAGCAATCATTACTCATTGGTATTAAACAAATAATAGAACGTAGAAGCTGCATGCACATACTACAGGCCTGTGAGCATACTATGTATGTACAAGTATAAAGTCATTTCATGTGTGCTAAACAAACTTGTAAGCTCTGTATTATGATTACATAGTGCTAGATCTGAGTATATAAGTGAAGACTGATGATATACTAGGAGAAATCATCGTCTTACTAATATGATTACATTATACTAGTTGTAACAATAATTGTATAAAGTGAGAAGAGCTTTATACACAGCGCTGCATATGATGCGTAGAAACACAAGTGATGCATTCATCAGAGCTGCATTATGTGTCATGTTCAAGGGAAGAAAATAATTTGAACCAATAAGGCCTGCTTCTTCTTCTCTATACATCTTGGTCGGCTGCTGGCGTGCAGGACATAATAAGTTTGAATGGGTGCTAAGTATCTAATGTACTTACCCACACGCAAAAGATTTAGAATCACCAGTATTTTATATATACATTGTGAAGGAGGAAGATAGATACATTTAACATAGACACATACACTGACACAGCTTCACACAAAAGAGGAGATGGTGCGTGTGCACATTCGATGATATGTAATTCCCTCTCCCCACATGTCTGATATATTTATGTGGATACAAGCTGGATGGAGTACTCTCATCCTTAACTGTCTGCCTTCTTCTTACTTATTAGAATTAGTAAATGTGTGCATCATCTCCATGTTCTTCCAGCCTTTTCGAGTTTATAAACATAGATACTTACAGTGTTTCAACTATATTAGCATGGAGAAGTATATTAGCTAGTATCTATCTATATGTATTACACTCAAACCCTAAACTATGCTAGTAAATGTGAGTTTATGACCGTGTGTAGGATGCTGCTGCTACATAATCTTTTACATGGTTATAAAAAGAAATAAGCAAGATACACCCTACTTGGTGCTTCAACTTACCCGACGACGTACCCACAGAGTGAATACTTTTGTG
>JAQGAK010000400.1:0-84808 GCA_034696945.1 Lipothrix lubbocki
CCTCTCTGTCGTTACATTTATAATTGTCCAATCATTTTGTATAAAATAATTCATAATTTTAAAATTCAACAAACATTTCAAACATCAATATTCAACATGATTTCCGTCGTAACACCCTGTATTTATACCTTCAAATGCCAGTGTATTACAGCAAGAGACTACTAGGTTTTTTATTAGGTTGTGTGTACTTGTAGAATAACAGAAATATTCCCTTTCCTATATATTTAAATTGCCTCCAATGTAAACATAGTGTCAAATGAAGCATACTCGGTAATTCTCCGTGCAGGTACATATAAAAAATGTACAAAATGTAAAGCCGCGTTTCGTAATAAAAAAGTATGATATTCAAGAGGAACATATGGCATCACCATCATTACACTCATGCAAACAAGGTTTTATCATGATTTGTTGTGTGAGCATGACTTCGTACATAATAATCAAATTATTGCAAGAGTTTGTACATCAACAATACTTCAAGAAATGAAAAAATTCAAAGCGTAGAATAGTAACAGTGTAAAATATCGTTCTTCTAGTTATTATTGGTAATTGAGTATTTGAACTGAGCCTTCCAATTCAAGTGTGAGCAAGTTCCTATGTACACTTGGTGGAGTTGGAAGTTTGAGTAATTCTGTATATCTGAACGTAGATGTGTATCAGAGTGTATGTATGTCTCTAAAGAATAAATTCTCTAAATAAATTTTCTAATAAGGTTGATGGGTATAAGCATGATGATTGTATGTATTATACATATACATCTGCACGGAGATGAAAACGAATTGTTCGTATTTGATAAATACAAGTTTATAGCAGTTTTGCGTCACAAATAAATTGTTTAAATAAAAGATAACACTAACGTATCTATATAACAATGTATTCTTACAACATTCTTTACGATTTTTACCAGTCTTAAAAGAAAGAGTTACTTACGTTTGAGACTACATGGAGGAACGGAGGAAGTTAAAAATGATGGGGAAAGTATAGTTCACTCTAACGAATATAATAAGTATGGTCATTCTTAAGCTTCCTGCATATATACTTACTGGATTTTTATTGAATAGTATGTGATGAACACTGAACACTACTTAATGTTAGCTGCAGAAAAGTTCTTTCAGATTACAATGTAGGTTAAAACAGGTACTAAGATTATACAAACAAGAGTACTCATAAACTTTAGTCCACAGATATACATACATAGACACACAAACATCAGTTTAAAAAGTGTAGTTATATTGTGTGTGTAACGAGTATGCATACAAATGAATGTGCAAGTGAGACAATGTTTTAATGTTCCGCGGTGTATCAACGTTATATATGTACATGCTCATAAAAATTGTGCGGTTATCGAAACCCGAGTCTAATCTTTCAGATGGTACTACATACTACACCAGTTTTATGTGCGTAAGACAAATGATCATGATAGAGCTATAGTATAAAGGGATAGGATTGGAGGTTGTTTATTGAATGGAACAAAATAACTTGCCGTTGCTAATCCTGCCAGTTTTCCTTAGGTCTCAGGGGTTTATCCATTTAAATTTAATCAGTGATCGGGAACAAATTTTAAGAGCACGAAAGATTTCTATTTGATTTCAAAAGGAACGAAACTGCTTCATTATCTCTGATTGTCAGCCATATTTCATAGTTCACAGTTGTTTCATTCTTCGTCCAATGTTGTACTGCTTTGCAACATGTTACGTATACATAAGCTCCAGTCCTAAATACTACAAACTACTAAGTATTCTTCTATACAGTTTTATATTATATGTGCTCTTAAGATTTCATGAACGGATTGGCAAGTAATAATTTAACGATTTATGATTCTACAAAACCGAGTATGAAAATATTTAAAAAAAAGCTTGACACTTATGTAAACGCAGCAGTTGAATTCTCTCCCAAGCATGGCTACATATACTGCTGTTCATATCAAGAACTCCAGACTTCGACGACACCCTTTAATAGCCACGTATATATTTTTTGATCATAGTGCAATAAAACTTAACTTCAATAAATGGCTCGTATAGTATCAGGCACCGCTCTTAATCGACTAAAAAGCTTGAAAAACAATAATTCAGCTCTTTAGTAGCTCCAAGGTTATTGAACTGTTGCTATAAAAAACTATAAGTGTAGGTAAGTAATTACGTAAGTAAGGTTGAAGGAATGGATGCCCCAGCAAGCTTTAAGGGATGTAAAATAGTAGAGTGACGTTTTTATTTTGTTCATTCAACTGTTCTCAAATTGACAATTTTACGAAACCACGTATCCATGTGTTAAAAACGAATTTTGACATTTTTCATCATAATTAGCGTTTACAATAATCTGCTACATCTGTTTCAAAACTATACATAGACTGTTTAACAAGAAATACCGGAGAGAGGAAATGCATTTTCAAAAAAATTCCGACCGAATTGAATTCCCTTTTTGTTTGTTTACTTACAGCAGGAAGGAAGCGTCTAATATGCTTGCTCACGTTGTGAAAACAATCTAGCTATCCTATGTTGACGTTTGATCAATTCTTTTCATCCAACATAACTTTCAAAGACATGAGATGACTTGTAGAAAAAAACATTTGATGAGTTGGAAGTAAATAGAATTTTTGAGCAGAGATGTGTGGTGAATAGCTCTGTGGAAGATAAGGCGAATATAATAGAGCACAGGAATTCAAAAAAGATGTTAAATCCTCCTGCCAAACTTCGGCATCCAAACCTGCCTTTCAAAATCATGTACCTGCTAGCTTGACCATGGTATGATATGATGGGTTATGTTAACACTTAGCTTTTACATTATTACCATTGTCAAAAAACATTATTAAAATGAATAAAACATATAAAGTATATTTACTCCTAGCAACGTTATCCTAGCAATAATTAATTTAGCAAGAATAATTTATATTTAAAGTATGTTCAAATAACTTTATTTAAGTCCCATGTCAGTGAACGTTAGTTTGAACTCGACGATAAGACTTTAGAAATGCTCATGTTTGACGCTGGGGCTAACCAAGTGGTTGAGAGAAGAGAGCAAAGAAACCACAAGGACTGTTTTTTGCTGGAAATAAGCTTAAGGGCATCACGCACCTCTAAGGCTTATACACATGAAGTCTTATTCTTACCGTAATTCTCCGCAAAACACGACGAGACGTTGCATTTTCTAATCGTAAAATTTACTGACAGAACGACCAAGTTAGGAAGCCTAACATAAAGCACAGTCACATTGCATGTCAAGGAGTCAGACTGATAGTAGCAATCTATAGGAGCTGTGAAGATGCCTACAAAAGTTTTCTGGAATCAAGAACATTTGGATTTTCAACTGCATTACATTCGTCACTATCGACAAGAATTCAACGTTTCCTTCTATAGTGGTCAGCGTGTTACTTCTCTCTTGAAGCTTAAGTTTGGCGTTGATTCAATTTCAGAATTGTTGTGTGCTACTGTTAAGTACCAAAAGTATCTCTACTCAAGGCGAAACAATACGTGATATCTGTAGTACGAGTAGGTAATCAAAATTGGAGTAAAGACTTATTATCGTAAAGCTGCTCTCCTTTGAGACTCTCATAGTAAATTTTGAGTGATACTTTTGTTGTTCGTATACGTACATGTCCAATTTCACTGTCGAGATACTGGAGATACTTTAAATTAATATTCCAAAAACAGAAAAAAATCGTTGTACCGGCAAGTACAAGGATTTGGATCCTTTTTAAGGCAAAGTACTGGAAGGATTAAATGAATGAATATTTACCCTTTGTTCGGTTTGAAAGGCTTTTAATTTTGCGAAAAGTACGGTTCACCAGCTCTACATTTGACTGATACCCGGAGATAGACGACTCTGGATTACCTTTATAGACAAAGAAGACAATATGATTGAACGGCGGGATACAGGTGAATAATGTTTACTTCCTTCTTACCATTCTCACTTGTTATCTACTCTAAGTTTACTCTCTTGACACGGGTTTTTTGTATTTAACAAGATTTATTACTTTCAATTTGCACCTCAGAGCTTTAAACACACAACCGACCCGAAAAGTTGTTGAAAGAGTATCCTAGGAAGGAAGTTCAAGGAAAAAGCTCACCTATCAGTAGCTTCTGTGTCAGGATATGAAAAGGTCTATTTAGTAGGAGACAGTCTACCGTGATGACAGACGAAGAGAAAAGCCAAGAACAAGGTAAGTCTTGACTACCTGTGATTATTATTATTGACCCACCCACCAGACTCTCCATTCGACACAGTGTACGACGGAGCCAACAAGGAAGCATCAAATTGTCGTAATTATACAGCGAACATTAACCCAACTCAGGGACTCTTTGTAGAGGTTGTAGCCCGACCGCATTGACCAGATTCATTTTTTGCCATCAACCATACCTTTTAAGCAAAATATACTCAGACCTTAAGCATACTTTGAAGGACTTAGAAGAAGCTTTCATACTATTATGGCATACGGTTCAAGTTAAATCTAATCGTACAGGTTGATTCAAGTATATCAAGCTCCTGTAAACACCAAGTGATTCGGAATCTTAAATTCCAAATTTTTTGGAGGCAACTGAAGTAATGTAATGAGTGTATAGGTTTAGTTAATACCTTATACTATGTGTATAGGTGTGTTCAGGAAAGAATGGTAAAATCATAAGCATAACTAAAAGGCTCAAGCGATGGAAATGAAAACTGCATGACAGAACAAGAATGAGAGGAGGAAAATTATGCAGGACTTTCATGTGTCGGATAAACGGTGTTAGAAGACGCTTAACTCTAACAAAGTTTTCTGCTTTTTAGTGAAGCTGTCGTTCTTTTCATCTTTGTGTTTAGAATTCATTTTAAATTGTACTTGTGTTAAAGAAACATTGTAAATTGCACTTGTGCGTAATGAACATTTTAAATTATACTTGTGTTTAGGAATTCACTTTAAATTACTTTGTGTTTCTCTTTGTAAATGTCTCTGTTACCTGAGCTTCCGAATACATTTAGTTAGAATTCAGTAAGGGTAGTAGGATGTGAACTATATGAAGACGATCAGTAGATAGAAGGGAGGCATAGAAGTCGTCATGCTTACTGCATCCTATGTTGAAAATCTCTGGATAAATCGTGTACACTGAGCTAGAATGACGCGCATATTTAAAATTGTAGGAATGAAGGATTATATGGTATGTCTGGTTCATGGTGTGTTGTCCGTGTGCTCATTCAATGCGGAGCACGGCGGACATAACTCATCACTGCTTTGTACCACTCTGGATGCTCACACAATTTAGTGTGTAACATGAACATCAAGTGTTATGAAGTATGGTGATTCTTACTTCATACGTCAAGGTGTTCCATGTCCTACTTTGAAAAACCTTTAATTTTTATGCCTTCGTAATGATCGAGCACCGCGAGTAAGAATTGCCCCTTTGGTTTCTCATCAACTCATGAAAACTGCGTTTTTGTCTAATACGTTTCCGCATGGCACCACAATATCTGTGATGTTAGAGAGAGAGAGAGAGAGACAGTCTGTATGACAGTAAATTATTTTTTGTCTTCATTCCATCATGGCTCCTGCAAACTACTTGTTATTACCTGGATTGGCTAAAATCCAACCACACATCGTACGAGTAAACATTTTGGTTAAGAGTTTAAGTAAAATAATAGGATGGAACGGCAATTATATCGATTCAGCTAAAATTCTTCGGTACAGGACGGAGAAGTACAAATAATACGGTCATTTTTTCCCTTTTCATTATTGATGTTATACAATCTATCTAATATGTCTTGTGAATTGTAAACCTTGGTGATGAAAGGCCTAGGTGTGCAAACTGATGGGACATCTCAGGGTGCAAGATGTTCCTGTCATATAAGTGAGATTGTCAAATAGTGCACAGCTCCATTTTAATATATGTGGGAAAGTTTTTAATGCGAGTTCATAAAATTTAACAAAAAGTCATTTATATTGTACGAAGAACATTGAAATCACTGCAGGACATTGCAAGATGTTTATTACCAGTGGCAGTAACAAATAACAAATAAAACGGTTAGTCGGTTGCCGCGTTCAACAATGGAATTAGCATAATACAACTCTATGTATGCATAGGTTGCAGCCCAGCGGCATGGTATCGTATTTCTTATATACACACACTCAAGTGTCTACGACACTCAAGTGTATTTACATGCGTGGGGATAGTATTTAAATTATTACTATCAAGGATAGACGTGCAAGTTAATCTTGATCTTCCTCTACGTGAAAGACTCTACCTACAGGGAACCGGTTCGTTTCCTCTTTCCACCCTCTATTCATTAATATGTACGTATGTATTATTAGGTGTCGACGATAAATAAGCAATTTCAGGTCGGAATCAATGTATGTACTTTCCTACACTTTCAGTCAGTGAGATTATACAGAAAGGAAATCCGCTTCATACCTCAGTGTTCCTACCTGTCTGTGTATGTATGTATACCCACAGACTTGCCCAGGCTGTTATAGTTCATACACTTAAGAGCTAAGAAGCAAATCTACTTCTTGGAACATGAAGTCTCAATTGATTCCAATAATGCTAAATATGCAATAAGCCATGTTTTTTCCTTTGACAAATAAAATTTTATTTCCAATGTAAAAACAAGTCGAACCAACATGTTACTGTAGACAACTTGCTCAACCTCAAGTTTCAAAGAGCATCGCTCATATAAAGGCATATTGTTGATCCTCAGTTTGTTAATAATCAGTAACCACAGCAGGAGATTGACCTGTTTAAGAAGCTTCTATGTTTGATCTTTGTGCAACAGTTAGCGTTAACTTCTACTGCATTGATATTCCAGTTTCAATAATATACTCTAGCATTATTTACTGTTTTTTGCCTAACTAATACCAACTAAATGTTTTTAACTGAAAATCTTAAGCACGAGCTAATTAGTAGTCTGTCTGCTGCTCATTATGACATTGAAGCGCAGCGGTATTTGCATATTGCGGCAAAATGATTGGGGCAATTAGTCTCCGTGATTACATCATTTGTACTAATAATCTTGTTATGTTGTACTTAAACAACGAATGGATTTTCCTCGAATTGCCTGGATTACAGTACTGAGAATGATATTGGAATTCCGTGTTCACGATTGAGCTTATGCTACAGCAAAATTAACTGTATGTTTCGCTCCATTGAATTAACTTGGAATTTACCAAGCTGGATGAAAATTGGTTACTGGCGCTGATGTAGTGGTTTTATTGCTCCTGTCCGAAGTACTCCGACTGTACGATGCTCAAAGTGAGCTGATTAAGCTGATGCAACACGGCAGGATAATCCGCTTATATTTTGGTTTTTGTGAAATTGTGTTGAAACAAGACCATTGAGCACGCATTAGATTATGAGAACATTTTTCTCAGTCCTCGCCCACTTGATTTCTACTTTAAGTGAAGTAACAACAATGCGTATAAGTATTTTCTAGTTAACTATTCAAGGCGATCACATTTGAATAAAGCTTTTAAGCTGTGTCCGCTAATTTTTTTGAGTAATAAAGAATCCATGGAAACGACCAAAATTGGCGGGATGGAGTAACATATTTAATTGTATAAGAATTGTTTGTACGATAGTGCACCATTGTTGGAAATTACCGGTTTAGGGACAACCAAAGATTCTCAGCTTGGCTTTAACTTGACTCTTGAGATTTATTATTGCATTTGTTATTACAGGGGTTACGAATAACGAACATTCGTGTTACACGAATGAACATTGACGACAAGTATACTTTATGTAGGAATATCAAACCTGACGTTAGCACTGCAAGCAGAATTTGAGGAAATTATAACGATACTTTAGCTGTTACAAGGCTGTGCGGAGAGACATATAAACTTTGAGAATTATATGAAAGTTTATAAGTACACATACATGGAGTATATATATTATGAAAGCATGTATGTATGGATAGGCTAGGTGGGTTCATTAGAATGAAGCCTCAAGTAATTTTAGATGAACTCAAGTTAGCAGCTTGTTGGAGACGCTGTCTTGGAAGTGCTGATCTCTTAGAATCATCTTAAGTCACGATAATCACGGGGAACGTGGAAGAGTTGCAAGTTGCAACCATGAGAATTATTATTATTTCTGTTTCTAAATTAAACCCTTTCCTCGTTCGTCAAATCAGACTTGACAACAGTGCTAAGTTTTTTAATCTTTTTCTTCAACAATAAGCCTATTTTCCACGAACAAAGAGTTTTGTGGTTCTTTTCTCTGTCGAGTTGTGAGTCTCGCTCGTCCATTCCCTGTTATTCTTTATTATATAAAGGAAATAAAATTCCAACCATTCTTACACATCATTCAGCCTCAACTTACTCCGTCCATCATATCAGCATCACCTTATAGGTAGTCTATTGATCAATTAAGTACAAACAACAACTGCATAGGTTAACATTTCACATAAACGCACATCTTCCTGTGGTATAATCATGTACGTATACGCATCGTAGTGTATGTATATATTAATGCTGAGATCATTATTAAGAATAATGACTACAACTACTAGGGACGTGGCCGGCGGTTATACTATGTTTTACATTGACAACTACAAACTACCTTCTCGTCAGGCAGGGATCAGCACATGCTTACATACATACTGGTGTACTTAATGCTGGCAATTCGATGTATGTACTTTCATTCATTCCGACGAGGCAGCAGTGTGCAGGTGAAACAGTGAAATTGGTACATATTTTCGGCCTCGCAAATATTCCATCCACGTTGTGCTTGTTTTACAACTATCTATGGAAGATAATACGAAATTATGCTCATATTTTAGCTTCGTATCATGGGGAGCATTACTTGTTGAGTTTTATTTATTGTGTCATTTCACTTCACACTATGAATTAGCTACTATTAACTATACGAGATGTAGTTTAATAAATAATACTGTTGAAGTGCATGACTTATGAGATAATGTCTTAATTTTAGTAAGCAGCGAAATTCGCATGTCAGCGGTCGTCATTTTTGAACAACAGCGTTTGACACCCGATTTCCATGAACCGACGTGACTTTAGATATTCCAGAAATTCTTCCTCTACTTAAGTAAACGGTCTAGTAAGCATGGTAAAGGGGGCCTGGTGTGCACCAACTATAAGGACTATGCTCTCACGAAAGCATTTCAGTCCATGGCATCTGTGACAAAACAGACTCCCAGAATTGCTACAGCTCGCAGACTCAAAAGATTGCCCACGCAATGGGTGAGGATTAAGAAACGGGGGAAGGTTTCCTCTCAAATAGTATTTGTGGGCATGGCTGCTCAGGATTCTCTTCCTACTCCACAACGCGCTTGCAAAGTGAATTCTAACAATATTTCGTGTACATGCTTGTTTAAGAATGTATAAATAACTCCTTCAACAAATTCAGATTTTTTCCCCAAGTTGTTCCAAATGTAAGATTATTAAGGATTGTCAATGAAATGGTTTTATTATCAGCTTTAGTTTTGTTTACCATTGTAAATCATAATTGTCACACAAAAGTATGTTTAAGATGACAGCATTTACAAAGCATTTGAGTTAATACAATTGATCTTAAATTTATCGATGTACAGATATACCAAAATATACAAAGCTGGTTCTATATGCATGTCGGGTCTAGAAAAAATAAGAGAGTTAATTACTAACATCCCGGAAATAACACTATCGGTGTCTGGGATGCGTAATAAATGATGGGAGTATCTGAAGGCATTGAGAATGCTCCTCTTTTTAACGCATTCGTTGCGGTATTGTTGGATCCAGTACCATAAACTCGTATTCAATAATTCGTTTAGCACCTTGATGTGGTAAGCAAAATTGATTATACATACAAATAGCCTGCAAAAGCTAACGATGTTAAAGTTCTCAGAACGAGCATTGCAAATGTTTTTGTGTTAGTACGATGTTCTTGCCTTCAGCCGCCTTTTGTTTTTACTTGACTTGGCTTGTTTTGTAAATTAAAGTTAGTAAAATTTCGAGGAACAAATTAATTACATGGCGGGGGCGGCGATACAGCTGAAAGGTTTTAATCATGCCAAGAAGCAAGTTCGTTCTTCATTGTATCTTCTTCATGCATCTGTACAGCAACTCTTGGCGACAAACATTGTACAACTGAGGAGCTCTGGGAACTGCAGGGGAAGGAGACGTCGATGTACTAAAGTTTGGGAGTCTATGATGGCATGACATAGACAAAGAAATAATGGACTCTGATTTTCTATACCTTTTATAGTTTAAGGAATGATCATCCCAATGTCAAGATTATCTCTCTGTCTTTCGACCTTCATGAATAAACATTATATCAGAAAAGCACATGGGGACGAACACATGTTCGACTTAGGAATTTCTTTTCGTGCGACATGTGTAAAGAGAAGCCTCAAATGTTAGTACAACGTACAAGTAACCACAACATGTAACTTTTTATATGGAGACTTATTCAATGCAGAAGTATGCACATACACGTATTATTTATGTGCTAGACAATTCAAATACTCTGGAACATAGTGCAAATGAGCTGATGTATCTACTATACTCTGTTTATCACGCTTACTGCACCTTTGATACTTCTGCTCCTGATGAGACCCTCGAAGAGACAATCATGAATGTACGGGTAGAATAGGAGGTGAGAAGCTTGCTTGTCCCAAGTTGCTCTTACAAATTACAGAAAGGACATAAACTCATCTTCTTCTCCGTCATCCTCATCTAGCTTGCATCTGTGGAGAAGAACAATTGATGCTCTGCATCATTGAATTCAATTCAATTAAACCTTGCAACCTGCTGTTTGAATTACTCCCTACGTGTACCCTCATCCTCATTCATGTCTAAAATCACGAATAGCAAAGCAAATCTAGTTAGGGACATCGAATAACTTGAAATCCTTTTTGCTTGAAATGCTAAAGATAACTTGGTTTGAAGAAACAATAGTTATGGCACGAAGCTCTGCTCGACCAAAAGCAAATTTCTTAAGAAATCTACTTTAGCTGGTTTACTAAATTGTGGTTCTTTTAAATTTAATCATTCTAGGCCTATGTTTACTTGAATTTACTTCTTCCCAACGGTTCATGGTTCGCTGAAAAGGAATAGTAACCAATTTACTGTCTAAAATTTAAATTGTTGGGATTCTCGGGTTTAAGCGGTAATCAGCAAGTTCATTATTTTCGTCTGCTTCTCGTTAATGTAAGTCGACAGGCACGAGATAACTACTATTATTTATCCCAAATTTCCCTTTAATTAAAATCTTAATTTATTATCAGATATCATCGAATAAATCAAGACTCACTTTAGTTTATGACCTGAGGGAATCTCGGGCAGGTGGATCCACGAAAGCGTTTAAAACCACCAGTCTAAATTTCGCCAACTGATCGTGATTGTTTTTTCAGTAATTATTACCAACACTGCATTAAGCATGCATAAATTGTAACGAAAGTAAACAAGTTCTTGAGTTTGACTCCTTACATAATCCGTATGTATACCCACCCCGTCTATTTTTTATCCTTCCTTACTCCTGTAGGCATGTTTGGTATGTATGCGTTCGTATGTACCTGCAAGGAGCATGAATGAGTTGAAGCATGAATTTTAAAGACGGTGGTTCAAGAATGATGAGCACTTGACTTCTCACTCGTTACACTAGACTTAAAGCCTCTTATCGGAGGACGTCACTGACTCAGAAAAGTTGGGGGTTACCATAAGTTGAAATTTTCTTTGCACCTACAAGCTGCACGCTCGCTAGTCTTGTAATACGAATTAACCATGCAGGAAAGCGGAAGTTGGTTAAAAGGTATGACACATTATGAAGGACATACATACCTGCAGTTGCACGAACTCAACTTCACTGTAAGCAAATTTTCAGCTCTTGTACACCGCAAAATTTCCAAAACCAGTCTATTTCAAACGCTAACACCAATGTCAATAACACTAAAGAGACTACAAATTTTCTATGAAATTGCAGTATATTAGTATATAAGTACAATAATTAAGACTAAACACTTTATAAAATAGTACGTACATGGCTAAATATGCATGAATCCCGTTTGGTAAATAGGATTTAAACCATTGATATGTTATGAGAAATGCCAGTGAAAAACTTTTTGCTGAACCACTGCCACATGTGCACACACTATGTCATATAATTGTGCATGTAAGAAAATCTTCTGTACAGGTTACGAAAAAATATTTATCTCTACATCATGCTCTCTGATGCCTAAAAAGATCCTTGCAGTGATCACCACTATAGTTCAAAACTTTTTAAGAAAATGGCCAAGTTTGAGATAAAATATAAAAATGAACGGTATAAACTTTTACACAAGTGACTTTCAGGGCTTTTAGTAAAGGACCTCGGGCCGGAAGTTAGGTGCTCGCTTGAGTTACGCTTCACATATGTCGCTGGCTGAAATAATGATTCGAGTCAACTGTAACGTGATACAATGCATCATCCCTTTGCAGTATTTTATTAACTCTCCTTCCATTCGAACCCCTCCGAATTTGCTCCATGTATGACAACTCGCTTGCAGATATGTGATCAGAAACGTCGATTATTGTAATTATTAAACATTGGTTTAATTATATAAAGATTTATCTGCATCAATATCTTAAATCAAGCTTAAATCTGGTTGTACATATTTTAAATTAAGCAACTTTAAATCCATAAGATTAACAATAACAATTGGTTTTAAAACATAGAACTGGGTTGAATTCTCCCAGTGTTTCTCTAATGTGAACGTAATTGGAAAACGTGGCAAAAACCTTGCCGTAATCACCGAGCATTCACTGCTTGTTCTTTCTCTCTGTTTGGATTATGAGTTTTAAATTCACCGTTCGGAGGAACACAGTAATGACTTGAAACCAGAAGGGGTTAAATTTGCGTATTAATAATTACTCTACCCAAACGCGAGGGAGAGTTACTACAAGTTAGAAATGCGCCCATTATAAATGTAGGTATTCGTAGCTGTAAGTCCATAAGCTACCATAATTTTGACTGTTAGTGTATAGTACCGATCCATAAGGTGGTGCCGGCAGTACAATACACCATATTCTTTTCTGCAAGGAGCTGTTATTGGCATTCATAACCATCGAATAAAATTATTGTGGCATACATGTACAGGCAATTATACAGGTGCGTAAACGTTTTTTCTTATACTGGAATTTGACAGAATTGCTGTGAATTAGAAATTGTTTTAGGTAATAATTGCGAGCTCCAGTTCCCAGAATGGATTTTGTATTTTCGGAGGAGTAGACAGAACATGTATGTACATATACTTGTTTAGACGTAAGCACTGAAAAATGACTCATAATGTTAGAACTGACATCTAAAAACCACTACTGCTTGCCTCACACAAATGGGTAAATGAAATTGTTGGTATAATAAATACTGGTGGGATTCGATTGAAGGAAGATGTAGGAATTGACCAAATTATACCTGAGTCAAGTGGATGTTTGTATTTGGTGATAATGTCTTGTCATATCAAGTGCCAAAGCAATTACGAGAGCTTAAATTTGACCTTAATGAGTTTCCAGAATGTATGTTCCTAAGAGTATTTGTCAGTACCTTAAGCACTGTTTTCATGAAGAATCCTACATGAATGAGAGTCCTTAAAATATCTGACTTTGTTCCATAGATGAATTTGAAGGCTATAATTAATCACAAGTTGATGTTCTTTCAAACGTATAAGTTCTTATATGAACAGTTTGAGTGAGTGTCAGGGAAAGTGAATGAAAAGATAGACGGGGCGGTGAGAATAGTCTGCATGTGTATTACTAATATAGTAGAGTATTCATACCTCATTCATTTATTCATACCAGTGTTTATACTTAGACGCAAAGACATATCATGTCATTACATCAATGTAAAGAGAGTGAAAAATTGAAAATTCTGAGCGAAAATTATGAAAGCATGCATAAGTATTGAAATTATTGTGTGGTAGTTTAGAAGAAATGAGGAAATAAAATAAGGTAGAAATGCCTTACCTATGACGGCAAACATATGTTTTACCCACGGTGGTGTTGGAGAACCCGAATCGGAAACAAAATATGGAACCAAACGGTTAACAAACTTTCAAAGGGAATAAAAACCAAAAACCCCGTACCAGGCATTTTCAGGCGCCAGGCTGTCAGCAAATTGACAAATTGAATGCCTCATGCATTGTAGTGTGCCATTCTGTATGGCAAGCATACCAGAACGGTGTCTTTTTATCCCAAGTATAAGGGAAGCATGTTATTGCACTATCCGGGAGTTTGCATGCTTATGTATACACTGCGGCATTCCTTAGAGAAACTCCAACCTTTTTGTTTGGACAAATAAAGCCAACAGCAGTTACTATCACTCCTTCCTGGCTGACTTGACTTTCTTCCTCTTTCTCTTTCAGCCTCTATGTTCTTTCCGGGAATACAGCCAAATTACATGTAGACATAGAGTGTCCGATAAGTGTGAATTCAATAAACTGGCATGGCAAGTTATTAGCAACGATAGCCACTTCTGCCATTAGTAGAAGCACTTAAAATGTTGCTAATTTTATTGAATATAACACTATATTCATTCACTAGTTTCCACAAAGCCATGTTTCAGTGAGTGCAATGAGGCTCTTCTCTTATATTTTATAAGCACATACTGTTATAGAGGGTCTTTATAAAAGTTATAAACGTTATTCTCTTTACATTATTCTACGCACTACATAAAGGTGAAAGCCTTTACATGCTCTATTTAAGTTATTTGCTTACTCAGGAAATTAACGATCAATATTTTTCTTTACATCCCATAACATTATGTGTTCAGACATTTATAGTACATGGTAAATGTATAGTGGTCCCCTTAGTAAAGCGTAGTCACTTTTCGTCGCATTGGTTTGCGTAGATACCTTTTTTGTATTACAGACACTACGAGCCTGTTTTTTGTATTTGCAAGCTTCTATATTATGTTTCATGATCACTGAAGTTGTAATATTCATATTGAAGTTCTTCTACTACTGTTTGCAAGTTTGGGTTGGTCGCCATCCACGAATGATTTTTTGATTACGCACACACCATTTCATCAAAAGCAGTAGCTCTTGTAATCGGGATGATAGCATCACGAAACATTGAATTTAATATATTTCCAACATCATGTAAGTTTTGCTCACTTCTGTAAAGTCCAGTGGTTTTGTAAAAGAATTCCATTGCGTCATATATGATTTTCAAAGCGAAACTACATGAATCACAGAGAAACTTAGCACAGATTCTAAAATGTCGTGATTGATTACATTCCAGCGACTTATTTACATGCTCACCGATATACATATAGTACTCGTATCTCTCGTTTTTACAATGATGGTTATGTATATGTGCGAATGATTACCGATGTATTTTGGACGAAAAAAGTTTCATACTTACATTTTATTTCCCTTATATACCTATATGTATGTATGTATCCCAGGCGTGGAAACGCAACGACAGAGTGGGAAACAGCGAGTTGGTTAGCATGCAGGGCTCTACATGAGAACTTCAGAAAGCATTTTCCTTTGAATTTTTTTCGTCTATATGGACCCCCTTTGCGTCTAACATTAAACTTTTACAGCTCATTTACTCAGATTCCTGGACATTAAATATCTTTTAATGTCCAATGTGTACATGCATTTCAAATTCTCAGTCACTTGACGTCGCGTCTACATTTTGCTTGCCATTACTATATGGTCCATTCAATATATGGATACATACATATTCATCCAATCCTGTATTAGGCAAGTAACCCTTTGGCTTCCGTCCTAACTACTTAAGTTACATTTTCAACGAACTACCTCGCTTACTACCTTACTACCCTTCATGTTCACTCCAAAACATGAAACTTATGAATGACCATGAGGCTCGTAAAAGGGAAAAAATAAGATTTCATCGCTCACACGCTATACACTGTAGGCATTATATTCTTTCGCATCTTTCTGTCTATTCACCGTACTGACTTGTACTTAATGGGTGGATACAATACTGACTTGCAGGTCTCATCAAAAACTTGCTTCTGTACACAGTAGTGGTGGAGTTAAGTGAATAAAATTTCACAACTAAGGTAAAAGTTTGCCATAAAAGCATTTGAAATAATTTACACGGATATTGGAACTAGTAAACAGCTTCTGGCTTGGATTAAGCTTCACTCTAGTGATGCAATTATTAACATCTTAGCGCAACACTATAATACATATACATATTTGTAGTATAGCTATATACACAAGTACAAAAATACTACTTGAATCCAATCAACTCGTTATGACATTGCATATTATAAGTTAAACGGAGTTTCGTCTATCATATTAGCATATAGCAAAATGTATGCTCGCATGCATGGAAGCATTTTTGTAGTGTTGAATATAATTTGCGTGGAAATGAATTACTGAAACTTTGTATTCTCAAATGTTTAAATCGGCTTACTGTTATTGTGTCAGTATACACTAACATTTGTCAGGGTGTAAGTAATGAGTTGAGCATCAAGAATCCAAGCATCATAAATCCGATTTTAGTTGTGCTTATTATGTACGCATATTAATTGTATACGGTATAGGCGTAGAAAACCCTGAGGCAAATAGCAGTTCCAATGAGCAAAGTTTTCGTGTTGGGTATTCATCCCTACATTCCAAATGAATGGTTTTTACGATTATCCTGTATTATACGTTCATATCTTGACCCTCAATCTGTGACAACAATGGTACCGTTCCAGTTGGTTGACTTGCACAAATAATAAATGCAATATTTTCAAAGATTCAAATAGTATCATCAGCAAAAAGTGTGCATATTTACAGGTATACGAAGTAGTCTATATTGTACCAGCAAGCTGAGAAGAAGGGTAAGATTTATATTTATGCTGTCTCAACAACCTTTTGTATATAGTGCATGATTAGGTAATATAAATGAATTGTGAGAAACATCTGTTGACCCGTGTCTATCCTGCCTCACCCCAATTCATTTACATTATATTTATCAAAACCCAGATTATTTTGCATTCGTACTACTACTGAGTTGTAAGTTTATACATTGAGACGGATAATTATGTAATATAAAGGAACATAATTAGGCTCATCCAATTTCAACTTCCATAAGGCTGAAAGGTTCAGAATTGTAGGTGTGTATTTTGATCGTGGTTCAGCTGTATGAAGTTCAGTGTATTAAAAGTATTGGTTAAAGGGTCTCATATGTAGCTATACTGTGGATACATAGATATTGAAAGCAAAAGGCTCTCTGGCTCCCTGTTTCATACTTAATGAGCATTTGAATCATGGGGATTACTTCAAACATATTGGAAGTACATACATATGAGGGTTCCTATTTCATAAGTAAGTATTGCAAACACGAGGTTTACAGAGTTACAATTAGATTGAGAATTTCTAGGAAACACGGTCCACCTTGCTCCACATCATCATTACCTGTACGTTAAAAATAAATTGAATCTCTAAACAGAGGGTTTCCTACCTCTCTGGTTTGAAACAATGTTTAATCTTGTTTATTCAGACAAACATCTGAAATGCAGCGTTAGCACAGGTGTATTGACATTAACATTCCGCATTACTACCGCTGATATGCAAATACGTATGTATGACGACTTGTATCCGTTGTTCAAATGCTGGTTAAATTCTAAAACAATCCTACAAACTGAACACATACAGTCCTCCACCACTCTATGGAAATATATAAGCTTGCTCCAGTTCATCTGAACATAAAACCAATAGATTGTATATAATTATATGGAGAAGTCGTGTATAGCGTAGCATGCTACAATAAAATTGTTATCTTAAAACGAGAAAGGAATATTGTTACTGCAGTGAGTCAATCAGCTTTCATGCAAATAGGAGCCAAAGCAATTTCTAAAAGACAGTTCTTTTCCTCTATGTGTACATCTATGCTAGACACTATCATGAACGTTGACATGGCCATGTGGAACTAATGTGCTATTAAAGTGTGATGGGAATTTAATTACTTTGATGGCTTTAAAACTGTTAAAAGAGGATTTGGAGTTTGTCTAAGTTTCGTGTCATCTCAGCAGCTTTCGACAACAATTTTCTCTAAGGTACACTCTGGCTCCAGAATGAATGTAGGTATATCTGTTTGGTAAATGTTGTGCCACGTTTACTCTTCTTGCTGCCGTACACATGTCAGCATGTGATTCATGTGTAGCAAAAGTATCTTACCAATAAGACTTAGTGTGCTGCAATTGAATTAAAATTCTCCAGTGCAGTGACCGGGTTGAAATCAGTTACATAGTATCTCCTTAAGTAGCGATAGTTTAAAGGCCTGGAAAAACTAACATGCATATAGAAGTTGATCGTGTATAATATTTGGAATTTTTCGCACGTTTTCTTCAATTGAGTGATAATGACTCACGAAATCCGTACAAATTCCGCAGGATCCTTCCAGTAATGATATTTAGTTTGCAAATGTGGAGTTTTAACAAGAAAGAAACACAAAAATAATTTGGATGTCGATATATGCGCCTTGTAGTGGTGGAGCAGTAATTTTATTGAGTGTTGTTACACAGTGTCAGAGAACTTGGAGAGTTGGATAGACCACCATGAGGATGTGATGTGGCATGGTTTAGCTTTGTCTTGTCATATTAACTTTTTCCTATTGTACAACATACTTACTACCAAATAGATGTACGGAGCCATATTGTCCTTAAATCTTCTGTTGCAATGCAAGCTGTTATTTGTTTAAGTGTGTGTGCATTTGTTCGATAAAACTTTTGTTGAGTTCTACCTGAGAAACGAGGGTCTTTCACTCTTTATACGGTTATGTACGCCTTTAAACACATGTTTGTAACACACCATCTAAGTTGTCTTGGTTTTGGCTTTTGATATGTTTTTTTCTTTTTCCTTCTCTATGACGTCCGTCCCTTCAGGTATACATACGACTTGGGGTGTTCCCAGTTAGCTTTAACTCAGCAAGGTTCAGCACAGTAGATGCATGCACAAAGCTTAACATGCACGCGACAGAGCCATTCATCTCCATTTAACTGCCGAACTTTGACAATCTTGTCGAAAATCTTCCATGGTAACTATCGTCCAAACATAGTACACAGCTCAAACCCCTACTCCTTTCCACCGCCACGGTGAAAGTCCCTTGTGTTCTTTCTAGTCTAGAACTCACAACAGCTACTCTATTAATCTGCTCCCATCCAGTTCCAACTTTTTACACTTTACTTCAGACACAATTTTACATTTAGACCAACGCACAAGTCCCAGAACAATTTTTAGTAAACATTTTTTCTTAGTTTACTCATTTTTAGCCACATATATATTTTCGTTAATTCTTCGTCCTTTATCAAAAGACCCTGATTATGTACCCTTTTCGTTTCGCTTTGAAGTCAAGCAAAATTATCTTGTCGCTGTGGATTGCAAAATTAGTTTCACAACAAAATTTATCTATGTCTTCCACGGACTTCTGTACATTCCATATTCTGGTAAGATCTTATTTATATATTAAAGTAGATTTTCAGGGTTTCTAACCTTGGATGTAGTCTCTACTCAGAATTCTTAATATACTCTCTCTTATATCTCCTCTCCATACTCTAAATCATGGATAAAATTTTGCCGTTAAGTCCTAGTGTACATTAACGCTTAATTACATTGTCATTTATGTGCATGCATTAACTGCATTGCTCAAGATCTACGATTTTACCTTGATTACATGAATCTTTAAAATTATAATACACTGGTGTGGTTACGATATTCAAGTAATTAAAACTTCCAAAGTGTAAGTTTTCTTAACAATTGCTACGTTCCATTTACAACTCATGGCTATTTGTATTATCCGAACTTGTTTATTACGCTTATATATGTTGCGGGAAACAGATCTTGATTTTGATTTAAACTGAAAGTAACATGCCAAATCATTAAATATGAACGAATTTAAACTTTTCTATAACCGATTAAAGTTAAATGAAATTTGATATACATAATAAATAGAAATTTCAATGCGGTGGAATTAATAAGTAAACAATTTCATTTTTGCAATTTGCTTGCTTGTGCTACTAATTGTCGTAAACATTGAAAAAAATGGAAGTTGGGAAATAATAGAACGAGTAATGACTGTTTGCCGATAACAGATAAATTGAACGCCGTAAATCGATTAGAGAATATCGGGTATTTTCAATATGTGAATGTACTGCCATTATTTATTTAATGCGGTGTGACTGGCATGTACGGCCATTGTGTGGTGGTCGGCAGGCTGACTGTATATATACATCCGTTGTGTATAGTGGCATGCTATTTAAAACTGAACGCAATGTTAGGAACATATAATGTAATATGCTACACGTCGGGACTGCATGTAAAGCTCACATAATATAGTAAGGGCACGTGCTGAGAAAGGAGGAGCTATTTCAGTGGGTATATTTTTTCGTCTGCATCACCGTGCATGTTCATCTTCCTCAAAGTATGCTTCTAAGGTCATAAAGTAGAGGAATACCGGCTTCTTTGTTCCTCACAGGACTAGAAAGCATTCCAACTTTGCTTATGTGCCTATCGTAAAGTCTAAAGAATTCAGGCTCCTTTTGCCTACCAATTGAATGCCACAGTTCGCAACTGCGCTCATTTGCCACACAATCCTCTCTGCTAGATGCGGTTATGTGAACGAAAATCACAAGAAACTCAAGGATTCCATTGGATGTCCCAGCAGAGATATTGAAGTAATTGCAATAGGGCCTTATTTTGGACTTTCATTCATACATTTCAGAAAGTACTCATTGATACCATACTTTATGTGTATAATCATGAACTTTATATCGTAATAACCTGAACAGCTATAAAGTCTCCGTTTCTAAGAAATCTGAACATGTTAATTAAGAGCTGAATTTTGAATTCCATTTCTTGTACAACTGAGGGTTCTAAGTGTAAATTGTACCTTGGGCAAATAGTAGTCAAGTAACAGAGAGTTGAGCCATCATCCATTTCCTAGAAGGAGCTTTCAATGGAATATAGTGTTTTAACATTGATTGGAAATTTAATTTGTGCGAAAGTTCCCCGTGGGCAGATATCCGTAGAGCTGAGCTCCATCCAGAACCGTCAGAAGCAGTTTCTTACCTAAAACCGTTATTAATTCAGTCTCTTCTATTGTTAAAGGTCTATAGAGTAAAGGAACGAAGGTGGGAGAAAGGTTGCCATGAGAAACTGCTGCTTAGAAATTGGTTTTTAGACAGGGAGATCAATGTTGAAAAGAAAGGAGGGAAATTATTCCAGGGTCGTCCGATATATTTTTTTCTTCATGTGGATCTCGTATGTGTTCCGGGAAGTCAGGTCGACTACAACGGAAAGTCATGTCTACTATTACTCCCGAAATTCAAATCTACTACCTGTATACCGCAGTCAATTGAGTCTACTAGTGTGTACCTTGCATTGCATACTTCAATATATAAAATCACACCCGTGTGGGGAGACCAGGATTTGATTCAGGTGGTTTGATATTTCATATTGTATTTTTTGGGGTAGGAAATGCGCTAGAACCATTATGGGGATATCGCCAAGTGTATCTGATATTATTCGTTCATAAATATGGCTCTTGGCTGGTACCTCTCGTATACTCCCTGTCATGATAAATTGGCCTTCCTCTATTCTTGTTCTTATCGTATCCAACATTTTCCATTATAGATATTTTGGCGTTTCCATAACATGAAAACCAACAAGAAGTCATGGTGGTGGGCAAAATTTAGTGTCAAAAAATTATGTGAAAACTACAAAAAGTAGATATGCTGGGGGTATTAACGTAAAAAAGTACACGCCAATATATTTAACATGACATGCATATATCTCATGTGTATGTATATCGTTGGAGCATGTGTAAATATAATTGAAGTACATGTATGTATAATTGATGTACAGGTATGTATCATTGAAGTGCACATGTACGTAGAATAGGAGGGCATGCACTGGCATGTACAAATAAATGTTTATACAAAGAACTGGAGTGTTTATAGGTGTAAAAAGAAAATATTATATTGTTCTTATCTTTTATATAGATCAAAGGAGTAAATGATATCAGTGTTTCTTAATAACAGTTATGACTTCCATGGAACAGTGGAGTGTGTACTGATTCCACTACTGAGTCGCTTTCAGTAATTAGTTGCCAGTGTGAGTACTACTTAAATCTTAAACGGCGAGAAAGCTGTTCAAATTTAAGTGGCGTATAGCTTTCACCTTTTGTTACCTAAATATGCATATAGGCTAAATGTGGTCCCATCGGGAGTCATTATATGTCGACTTTTACAAGCAAACAAAGAAGCGTATGTTGGTTGGTACAAGTAAATGGAAATTGCTGAAGCAGTAACACTGAAGTAATAGCTCTGAGAATACATAGGTATGATTGTAAGGTCAGCCATCCTTCCATGTATCAATTACTATTAGTGCACCCTGTGTATAACATCCAGCATCTGCTTCCTATAGTTTCAAGATCGCATGTCAAACGATCATCAAGGATTTGAATTTATGTTAAAATAAACCAGTGGAAATTCTCAATGACTAGGTACTAGGTAAGCTTTATAGCATATGTTGAATTACCTTAGCTGTCCAACAATAGTAAAGGTAGAGCGAAAAAAATCTGTTCGGGAGTAGCGTATATATGTATAGCTTGACAGCATAGGAGAGAGAAAGCTAAGATGGGAAATACTTTCTCGCTTATAGATTAGATTTCCTAAGTTAATTTGCATTTGCGCACTTTAATCAATGTACGGGTCGATTTTACGAATCGTTTTTATCCCAATATAATAGGTACTTGGATCACTACATCGAATTGCTTGGCATTCAACGACGCTTACTTAAGAAGACATTTCATGTTCTCCCTAGCCATTTTATGAGCTATGCTCCACATTAAGTCTCTGAATGTTGACAAAAAATACTGATATACTCTAACAGGATATCCCCATCAACTACTTCCATTTAGATTTCGTAACTTTGCTAGTATAATCATAACATTTAACTATGTAGCGTTAATTCTGGTAGAAATGAACATGATAATTTATAAGCTGTACAAAGACGGTCACAAATGTGAAAATCTGTTGTTTCTTAATTTTTAAAAGATCAAAATCTTATTTTAAGGAACTACAGTGCTGCATGATTTACGAAACAAAAGCTGCAATTTTGGAAAGACTTATCTATTAAACAAGTTAAACGTTCAAGCACGTCGACTCTTTTAGATCCCTAAAATTACAAGAACACAAAAGGTACTCGCGAGGGTTGAAAATATAAAATACGGTATAATTTACTATGAATAGGATTTAGACAGCACCAAGCAACGTACGTACTTAATGGAAAGATTGGAAACTAAAAGTGACTGCGGCAGTGAGCTTTATGTACATAAATTGTAATGAATAAGTGTAAAGGGGTTAATGAGTACCAAATATTGGTCTACTGCGTCAACTATGTCCTTTATTATGGTTTGTTTATTCTTTTGAGTTTGCAAGATTAAAAGTATGCAGGAGTATAATCTGAAAACAGTACGGAGCGTAAATAAAATGTAAATACAATAGGGTAGAATTATATAACCATATAGTTACGACAGTTAAGGTATTTATTATGTTGTCAACCCGCATTCGTAAAAATTCGAAAAGGTAGAGGAGAGCAGAATTGGTGGAGTATTCTAGTCTATATGGGTCTGGTGTGTGCATATATGTTCGTATGTTTAGGACATCTGACTCAACGTGTATTCGAGGATAGGAAGGAGGTAAGAGAGGAAGTCACGGGGAGGAGTTTTAGCTCCCAATCCTCCCAGTACCACAGTGAAATTACGAGCTCACCAGCAGATTTTACCTAAATCTACCTGTGTGTATTATGCAGTCTGCTACAAGAATTCTCCTTATATTGAGATTCCCCATAGTTTTCAGAGCACATTGCTTTTGGTCAGCAGCAGACTGACAACTGTGGTCTTGGCTGGCGACTTCAAGTAAAAACTATTATATTGTAACATCATATACACCTTTTTAACGTCAGGCAATAAAGTTGCTGAACGTCAAGCAAAGTTACAGACACGGCCACTGCCGCTATTATTTATAGTTGGACAAGAATACGACAATATTGCTGTTGCTTCTGTACTCCATAATAACAATCAGTATTTATACTTACTGTCGTGGCCACATCATGATTATATCTATCAAAAAATCAATTTTCCGTCTACATGTCTTTTTACCTGTGTGTCAGTGGATATAGTAGAGGATGCAGTGCATTTGTGCCAGGAAAACTCGTTTCTCACTGTCTATCTTATCCCATACTGACTGTTGTCCTCCACCGCTGTTTTCTCGTTTGATTTTCAAAATAGAAAGGGGAGGGTGTAGAGACTATCTACATGTATATTGCAGCAGGAAAACAGCACTGAAATTTACTTCCCTTCTACACCGATTCATAGGTGTACGTAACTTCTTTTCCATTCAGTTTGTTTTGGTGGATGCAAGTAGAGTTCTACGTTTGCATTCTTCGTGTGGCTGGACACCGGTAGGCACAGTGCCTAAAAAGCTTTGTGTATAGCAAAAGTGGCATTTAAAACTTGCAGTAAAACAGTCTATATATAGCAGCAAGCACCGTCCTCTCCTCACAATTGTATAATTGCCATTACATAGAATTTCCCTGACTGCTAGTTATTGTTACCTGATTTTCGACTTGCGGATACTACGCGTTTGGTGGCTCATGGAACCTAACATGCATGCCCGGGTATCCTCTGCAGTGGTGTACTCAAGCAGGAAACGCTTACCTTTAGTGATTGTTTGAAAGGAATTCTCCCGTTCGGAAACCTTTTTATTGTGAATTTGCCGTAAAATTTCATTAGCGCAGCCTCTAAGCGGAAGTACAAGCATTTGTATATAGTGTGCTTTGGAACAAAATCTATTGGGAGCTAAAACAGGACAACCTGAGTATAAACTACTTACCGGCAAAGGAATCGAATAGTGTTCGCATGACTACCAAGGCGATTATTAAAACTTTCAGTAAGTTCTGACTTGTGAGAAAAGATAAGATACATTAAAACTAGAATAAAGATTATTGCATACTTTATATACCTATGTACAGTACTTAAGAGCGGGTTTTGTATGAAAAGAAAACAGGAACTTGTCAGATGATGGCTGTGTTTAGGTTTGTATTTATAGGTATGTAAGTACGGGGTGTGTATGTAGGAGTAGAATATTTTGTTGTGTGTAGACTTGGGTATAGAGCTGATATAAGGGTATGTATACACAACTATGAATGAACTTGGTAAGTGTAGCAAGTTTGGATAGTGGGCTGATACAATAAAATTGACTATGGGAATGTTAGAAAGAAGTGCAGACCAAGGAAACGTCCTAATAACAATACGTGTTTAAGTAAAGTATCCATGTACATGCTAACACTTGTAATATAGCGTGCTGTAATGGTTTTGCTAGGTATAGAGTATGGAGTAATGTATAAAAGTTTGGGAAACATAAAGAATTACATAATAATTGGCTTGTAGCATATAGTGGAGGAGAGGAATATACGAGCATCAAAGAACTGTTCAGTTTTGAAAACTCCTGAATGCATTCATTCTCCATTTACTGACTGAGCGAGAGACAGACAGAGTCGAGTATATTAGTCCCCGTAATACCTGTAATGAGCTCTTCCGCGGCTGCAGGTGTGACTGTACTATTAAATTATTATTGCAAGATGAAATACATTTTCCTGTTGTGTGTGCATTAATCATTTTTTATTCATTTGTTCGTAATACGCTTTCTTGATAACTTTGTAGTATCATAGCAATACAGAAGAGGATGTATGTAGAAAAATATATACAGGGCCCAGTATTTCCAGACAGTTCTGCTCATGTGTGCACATTGTGTAAATAACAATGCTATTTATCATTATGCGCATCTTATGGTTTGAATTCATTCCATGTTTATGCCACTCTCCACTGATTTCCACAGATGCTCATTCGCTCTATAAAAATAACTCAAGCAAGGGACATAAAACCACTCCATTTTCCTAACCTCTGCCTCACTTCCTTTGTATTTACCTCGGCATCAACTTTTTCAAGTTGACTTACCATGAATTTAGGCAGAATAAAAATTACTCGGAACTCACCATCCTGCTCAGTCCACTTTCAATTGTTGTCTTTTATTTTTTATCCGTGTATTTTATGAACTCAAAGTTATTAACTTCGACATTTCTTTGTTTCACTTTACAGGCAGGACCGCTGGGATGAATTACAACTATACTGGGAAACTATCTTGGCGATGAAACTCGAGCAAAATGTGTACAAGTTACCGGCTGTTGTACTTTACGGCATTTTAAACTTCAACAGAAATACAACGTCATTGCCCACAATGAGATGGAGTGGGAATAATTTTGGACACAAGAGGAGGATTCTGAAGAAATAGATTTAAGAAAGAAGAGCGGAGCACAAGATAAGAAGCTCTATACGTCTCAAACGAAAACTCTTCGCAAAAGTTGGCAGCTTCAAAAACAGATAAACTGGAAAGTACATTAAATTTTACAAATAGGCTCAATGAAAACCGTACTAAGGTATATTCCACTAATTGTCACATCTACTAAAAATATGTTGGCTACTATAGTTTCCCTATAGTTTCTTTTTTCAATTTTATTTTATTAATTTATAGCTTGTGCACAGCATATGTATCAGAATATATAATACTACATATGGTTGTTTTAAGTTAGTTATACATACATACCAAAAAAAGCTCACTACTGCGTGGTGATGAATTGTTTGCAAATTTCAGTCTTTCAGCGACCATATACAAAGGCTAGTCGAGATTCAAAGTCAGAAAGCAGCTGCTATTTTCATCCACTGTGTATAATGCTATTATGGCATATACAGATAATGTGAGATAGGATGAGTAAAAAGTGGTAGATTGCCTCCGGGCATTCGATGGTGGAAGTACAGTATAACATCTGCACTTCCGGCCTTCAACCATCCGTCCGGACACGTACCTGTATACCTCACATTTAGATGGTTTCAGTTTTGAACAGCGTTTCCAACAGTTTTTCAGGCCCACTAGATACATTTTTTTGTATTTTTCGTCTCGGTCTCTCGATAAAAAGTTTCAGGAGTTCTGTCTGTGCATGCCTTCTTTATACCTTCGTACGAGCTTGTTTAGGACGATTAGTTGGCGTGCATTCACATCGAGGCTTCTACACGAACTATGGAGTTCGTTCCGTTCCAGAATTCTAGCTGCATAGAGAATTCATTGAATGCAGATTGGAAATTAGAATTAGTAGCTCTAAGTATATGACGATTTATTTATTCACCTTTAGTTAGAGTGACAAATTAATAGCAAATCTGATAATGCATTTCAATGTTAAAAGGAGCTACTATAGGATTTAGAGGTAAAATAAACGTTACAAGATTGAGAAAGAAAATTGGCTACAGGATTTAGATCAAAAGGATTTTACAGTTGTAAAATATGTGTACACAAATAATCGATACGCTAATTTGTTATGAATGATCTTTTAATGATTTGGTTACTTTTGAAAAGAGAGCGAACGCCCTATATTATTATTTAGAATGATAGCCAAGATATCAATTATGCATATGTTGTGATTAATTGTTTTTTACCTATATACTTTAATAACGCCGATGTTCTATTAGGTAGTTTTCCTTGTTGAAGAAGTTTTTCATTCACTCGTTTTCATCTTGCTTGTAGCTTAAATTTGTGTTACCTCAATATGCGCTCATGTACCGCAATTTTTTGAGTTGAAAATTTTTGCCCTTGTTTGAAAGCGATTGACTGCACTGAGAGTCTGACGTTCAGCTCTGTGAACATACAGCCGGGGCTTTGAGTACTTGTCGATTATTTAAGTGTGAAGAAAGAAATGGACAAAAAGGTTTTCCAACCTGCTATGAAATTGTCTGGAGGCAAGTTTTTCTTTGTCGTGGGAAAAGCTGTCGGTTGTTGTGGCCTCCCAACTCTTTTGCTTGTCCTATGGTCACATTATTCATTACCTATATACAAAGTATAAGTTGGGATTGAATTGAGATTCACATTACAGAAGCCTCATTATTATTTTGATAACTGAAAACTTTTCCGAGTCTTTCCGCTGCTGTTTATTTATCTCCTCACTCTCTTGGCCAGTCCTTATTGCCCGTGTCGAAACGGTAATGACGATAAGGCTGTATTGAAGCAACATGAACGTACATGATTAGGAGCATTCCACCACAATATTCACCAGAGGTAGACGAAGGTATGTTGGTGCGAGGCTGTAAATGCTCCACCACGTACAAAAATATTCACATGTTTTATTATATTTAATAATAATATTTTAGTAACACTATACGTGTGTCTAATACCGTCGTCACCAAAAGTGCATAACACACTTCCATTCCAGCTGTTTCTCCTTTCTGACTACATCCATTTTTGTAGTATATGAATGAATGAATGAATAGCCACAGTAAGAGCTTGATGCGAGTGGTTTCAGAAGGAAACTTATAGGTAGAGTACAAAACATCAGTGGATTTATCCATGATTTTCTACATTATTGCGGAATGCGAAACAACAGCATAAGCGTTCTAAGTAGTAATTTGCCCTCGTATTATACATTGTTTGGACAATGTACAGATATACTAACATACGGACAAGTACAATGAATGCAAGTGTAGGAGACTACCATGAGGGAAAAATACATTGTTGGTATATAACTGTCATTACGTGTATGTATTGGATAACGTGTGGAGAAGGAATGGCATTCCCCGTAGTTGTAGTAATTGTATGAATCAGAAACCTGAATATAATAGCAAATGAGTATTCACCCAGCTATCAAGTGATAAAAATTATTATCGATTGACAATGAAATGCAAAATATGCTGACTTATAAAGTTTACAATGCGTTTAGTTATAACGTCAAAAAATTGTGACTTGTCTGTGCCTGTCTCGCTCATCGCTCATAATGTGTTTGCGAGCGTGAGTGTGTCTGTTTGGCTTGATGAGGAGAAAACGATTTGCTACTGTGTAAGTATGTAACCATCCTCCTTGAATACGTAGACAACGCATGGTTGGCAACGCTATTAAGCACTGACTCGTATAGACGAGACCATTCGTGTGTATGCCTATGTCTCCAATATAATGTACATGTGAACTCATTCCAGGACAATTCATCCACTTCGAGTATATGTTCCAAGCGCAATAATATCATCTATTTATTATTGTATTCTTAGTTGGGCTAGAGTGTGTGTAGGCTTCCCCAATCATCAGTTCCATCATCTGCTTCAGCAATTCTATAGAAATGAATATTATTATTTAGTTCACCAGTCCAACCCAAAATCATCAACATTAAATTCTGTCTAATATTTCTCGATAAAATTATTTCACATTTCTCCTCATACCAGCAGTCGAGGATAGAATTTCGATTGAACACATAGGTGTATTTTTACTATGTTCCAGTTCACCAAGTTACGGTTGTCCAACATCATCTAGCAAGCTGTTGAGCAAACTACTGTTTATAATTGGATAAAAGTTCGTAAATACTATTACTTCAACAAATTATGATCTAACAGATAATGACATAATTTCTTCCCTTGTAGTGTGCCCAACGTCATCAGCATGCACTTACATCTTTTGTTTAAAGGAATGTGTTTTAAAATATATTAGTAGATAATACAGCGGCAGTATAAACAAACCGTCACTGGATTTTTGGTAATTCTTTACAATTTGTCCTAAGGTTAATAATGTAATTTACTGACTGGTGAGTATCATTAACATTGGGTTATAAACTTGTTTTCTTCGAATGGCACTTGAAGAATTCACGGGAGTTTTGTGAAGTCCCCGTGGTTCTCTCGTGCCGTACGAAGCGGACTGATAGTTTTTCATCTCAACCCATAGAACTAACTATTCGGATAACTTCTATCACAAAATTCATTGTCAGGAAGGATTTAATTGTCTCGGGATAGATGCATTTCTTGGAGTTGAATCTTAATTGTCTCGACACACCGAAAAGATTTTATAACGGTGGTTTAATCAAGAAAATTAGTGGAGCCTATGTTGTAAAAATGTGTGGATGCCTTTATTTGTAGTAAGTGTAAGTTTAGAATTAAAACATGATCTTAACTCATGTCGCGAAAGACAAAACATGCGTACACAAGAGAAACATACATGTGTCGTTTTTGTTGGATGAAAAGGACGTCATTAGAAAAACTTGGTCACGCTCTGACGGATAGAAGAGGAAAGGCGTTAAAACAGTCACACAAATACAAAAGGATGAGAGCATCAGCAACATTTTCCCTCGTCATTTTGACATTTTATATACTCTTTCATTCGTTTTCAACTGAATTACGTGCAAGCCTGTACGATCGTGATGCAATTCCATTATAGTGTACGTACATTGATATTGGATACCATCTAACTCTCTCTTCGAGCATCCATGTTTTTACGAGATTGTCTCTTACATGCATTATCCTTTTTGAGTACTCCGGTAAAAAGTCATCCTCCTATTTCTACTCGTCATGGTCGGTCGAAGCATTTTCTTCAATAAAGTCCTATTTCTGTGAAATTTTCTAATGGAGGAGCAAAGTGAAGGAAAACTAAATTTGAGTACATAAGCCATACATGCAGACATTTACGTACATCCTTAAAATTTATCACGTTGATGATGCCTGAAATGTTGAAAACTTAACTTGCGTTATATGTATACAGACTTGTAAACATTATGTGTATGTGCATACATGCACTATACATACTGTATATAGCACTACACTTTAAATACCCTATATTTTTCTCTCCACTTGATTCTTGAAATAGTTACCTTTTCGTGGTCTGTTTACGTATAGAATAGAATGAAACTGATACTTGTATGTCATACTCGCGTAATATGATACTGGTATAAGTGGTTAGTTCAGTCAAGCTTATACGGTTGACTAACTAGTTGATTAACAATCATGTCATATATTACAGTCTAATCAAGGGGGGAAAGAATTACGTTTTTAGTCAATTAGCATACTTCTTTCTACAAAATTAATTGGCCACTTAGGAGATGTTTTGGCTACGTTAATCTGTCGTTCTCATATTGTGGTAATAACAAGTAATTTTGGCTTAATGCTTAGATAAAAAAGAACTACCTTTTAACTGCCTGTATCTCAGACATCGTAGCAGTTTCATATATTTTTATTTCGCGAAGATGAGGACAGTAAAGAAAATATAAACTTTGTTAATATAGCTTCATTATCAGAATGCAATTTAGAATTGTATTCAGCATAATTAACATCAATTTTTATTTGTCAATTGACAGTGTAAATAAATTTAAAAATATAAACAAACAATATTCTTGGATAGAAGGAAGAACTAAGATAAACAAACAAGCTTTCCCAGTAGGATATAAAAATACCACTGCGACAAAGGGGTATTTCGTTGTAGTAAATATGTATAATTGGTTGCATGTAACAACTGTTTTACAATTTCGGATTCGGGTAATAACATTCAAAAATATGACAAAATTCGCCAGTAGTAATACTCCTAACGTGGCTATTCTGAGCTAGGACGGGTGAACTATGTTGTCGAACTGCTACTATTGTTAAACCCTCTTGCGCATTCTGGTAGATTAAGCCACCTTGATTCAATTGTCTTAATAGAGAATCCCTAGAGTAGAAATGAGCATAATACGGTGTTTATTGAGGCGGTGCTGTTTACGTTGGTTTTTGTACATGCACCTGACGCTCGAGACTTACATGGAGTATCTACACAAAAGTTTATATGTATACGTTCGACTAAAATGAAAGCAGCTGGAAATGAGACGGCAGAAGGTGTCGCTTGAATAACTGCTATACCCTGAATCGGTTGGGAACCGCTACAGATTGTTTAAATAATGTATAGACTGTTGAATTCGTTTGTTTCTACTGCTTCCTTCAGCCGTTAACTTCGGACCCTCTCACAGGTCCTTTGATTTCAAGCTGTTAATACCAGGACGCCAGGATAGCAAAAACACTGAACCATGATAAATTCAGTGAGCCTATTACTTCTGAGTGATTGTCGATAAGTTTGAGTAGAATTGATAATTTGTATACAAATATTTAGAAGAAATCAAAAGAGCGTTGATAACGCCACATTCTAACGTAAGTGCAGTAGAACTTCCGGTGTTCAACATTGTGGTTGAACGATTTGAATTTGTTTGCCAATCAGCTAATTGTATTATGAAAATTAGCATTGGCTGCAACTGGCCTTAACAAATTCATAACTTCAGAATATCTTGTCTGTGTAACACACCGTTTTGATATAATGTCTCAAGGGTTATATGTATAATATCTGCTTGTGATCGGAACTGAAGTTAGTTAACAAAACCGCATGATTCTTAAATCAGAATAATCACAACAATACCTTCCACAAATGGATTATGGCTAACTACGGGATATTTTCCCAAATACATCACTCCATTGATGGACGTACCGAGCAAAATGTAACTTGCAATTAGGAATGCGTGCGTGTGCAAACTAAATAAATACATTGAAGTACAAAAGAGGAGGAATCAAAAGCCTGGAAGAGGCATAGTATTATTTACTAAAAATTTTATAAGGAATTATAAGTACATATGGAAATGTGTGATAATAGAACGTCTGAATGCACCAAACATATTATTTGCTTACCTAAAATAACCTAATTGTACCGGCATTTTTTATACAAGAGCCAATTTGTACAAACCTGAACCGTTACTGAACAAGAAAGAATAAGTTTGTCAATAAATTCCAATGTTGGCTAGTTCTGAAGTTGTCATTTTGATGTAGCGAACCTGACAAACATATACTTAGGAAAAGAAAACCGAAGGGATGTATTTTAAAAGCGTAAAATTGTTATTTATGGTAAATGTCATCAAGTGATTGGTGCATTACGAGCATTTTAGTAGCACTCAAAATGAGGACTTTTGTGTGATGTGACAAACGTGGAGTCTCGTCTGCGAGAATAGCAAATTTGCGGACCTTTGCTGGAGCGTATACAAGTATAACATAGGAGAATACAAGCACAGACAGGGACGTTAGTTCCTACATACCTGACCAATTTGTTCGGCCTGAAAGCAAAAATGAGATGAAAAGAAATTTTTTCACTCAGTAGCTACATATATCCATGGTTGGTAGTGGCGTGTCAGTAGTTTTGTGCTAGCAGAAGCTTGTGTAGCTTTTCTGTCATAATATAGCTGCTGAACGGGGATAAATTATATTATGGTTGATGGTTGATTGTTATATAGTGATGTACTCATGAATTGTGTTTCAACCGCGTAACGTTTTGTATACATACACCTTAATAGCATAAATCCCTTGGCCTGCTCCCTACCTATGTGTGTCTATGTATACTTTCCTAAAGCCAATTGAATTGTATCGAGTCTGCTAAAGCTCGCCTTCATATATTATTGTGTGCATTGCCTATCCTCAGTCCCACAATGTAATCATGTAATATGCAAGAAGCTACCGATTCCAATTCAAGCCCATTAAAACGCAGAATGATGTATCCTAAGTAAACCATGTACTGATAACGTTGTGATGAGTACACATGCAGTCAAAGGGTGGAATTAAATGCACTTTTTTTATTTGGTAGCTAAATGACGGCTTCAATATTACGTACATGCTTGGAGGTTCAGGCATTTCTAATGAGACAATTTAAGGTTTGATGAAAGGTACGCATATGTAAGCTGTGTATTGCAATATGCCTATATGTAAAACAGATATGTCAAAATAAGCTAAACCTAATGTCAGGAACGATAGATTCCCCGATAGTTTCGAAGTAATGCAGTTGGCATTCGTTTAGAAGCTCTCAAACTGGATTCTCGTGACTGTAACATCCATGCCAATATAGACGCTTCCACAGCGGAAGTTTAATAATAAAACTAGTCATTATGTCATTTGACTCTATTAATTTAAATGAGTTCATTTTATTTTACTACAGCAGCAATTTGCTGATTCTGTTTTTTCTATAGTCAAAAGTATTGAAATTTGTAATTTGCTTTCCAATGGTTAATGAAAGGTAGATTAAGGCGATTGAAAATTAAATTATTTACTGCACATCTGAAATCTTTCCTTATATACTATTATAGTCTCATTGTTTTGATAAAAGATTTGGCGTGTGCGTGAGGAATTGTCTGAATTTTCTTAAGTAGTATTAGTCGTGTGTGATTCTGTTTATGTTTTCTTTTCTAAGCTATCACTGTCAAAACTAATAGATTAAGATCCATGCTATATTATGTTTATATATTGCTGAACTTGTTAGATTTACTTGTCCACATGTGTATTTGTTTTATCAGTTGGGAATTATTAATAAGTGAATAAATTGCCAAGTATTAATATAAATGTAACTAAATAAGGCTAATTTATAAGTTTTGATATGTATCTATTTAGACTCTAGTACAAAATTGTTACCTTATAGTTAAGATTCAATAAACTAAACCTGTGATGATCAATATGTTTAATATAATAAAATTATGCATGCAAAGAATAGTACGAGTGGGTTTGAATGCATTGCTATTGTATTTTGCCCAATAAGTGACAGAATTACAACTTTCCTTGTTATTTCCTATATAATTTCACATGTTGGGGAAGGAAAAGTCATTAAAAGAAGTTCTTACAAGTTACACGTCACACTCAAGACAAACCACCGATCTACTTTTTATAACCTGTACTTATCCTTGGCACTGGAAGAATTCACAGATAGAACTGTAATCGTGGATTCCCTGGTGCCATAGATAAAAGAACAGGAAATGCTACAAAAGATGCTTCAGATATATAATCCATATACTTATTTATTCTGGAATTTTTGATTATTGCAAGCTTATTCCTTAATTTCTTTAATGTAGTTAATGTTTCAAGACAACAAACATCATTACTTTTTATTTTAAAATAGTTTTGCCATTTGCCAATTCTACCGGTGTAAAATATTTGTAATAGAAATTATAGTAGTTTTAAATAAATAAATAAAGTCAATAAATGCATTTACAGTTCAGTAACATTAAAAGAATTTGTCATCAAGCGTCTATCTCTATACATAGAACAAATATTAGGCTTATCGTACAGATATGCTGTAAAAGTCAAGTTTCCAAAAGTAAAGACAATAAAAAGCAAAAGTAAGTTATTTTATAGAATGAAAATACTGCAATGGATGATTGCCTTATTGTACTTATTCTAAAACAAGAGAAACCGCAGTAAAATCTAGTCGCAATATTCATACATAATTCTCCGCTTTCATTTGCATTGTGGTAAGGTCATTGAGTCTATAATCGTTGTTTCTCACACGATTTTCAGCATATATACCGACATTCGTCTAAGAAGAAATGCAATAGGCTCACGGCTCACATTTTTTCATAACGGTAAAAAAATTAGCATTCAGTTTGTGGGCTTTTATACTTATTTGCCTTATCTGTACAACAAACGCAATTTCCTCATATAAACTTGTCTGGAAAATAAATTATATTGGAACAGGGAAACCATGGTGTGTACATGGAGAACACCAGAACACACTGTCGCATGTATGAAACGAAACGGTCCAAGAAAAGTGAATTTTATAGTTTACAAGTATATACACTTGTATAAATCCAGGTTGGAAGAAAAACAAGGTGCACTCAGAGACTTGTGAATTTTTGGAAGAGTCGAAGTTTTCCCCAAAGTTTGTAGTTTGTGTAAAGGATGAGAAAATGGTGATGTGTGTGAATGTGAACAATGATTTTCCTTCCTTAGTTTGCTACCATTGATAATTGCACCTTTGGAGATAATGAATGCAAAAAATAGTGTGGAGAGCTGTCATCATTGTCATTCATGCATAAGCTGCATATGGCGTACTCTACAGTTGCGCTTGCATTAATACATGTAGATATATATATAAAAAATATAATACCGAGTAGAAATAATGGTCATTCCTTCGTCGGAGTTTAGACAAAAGTATGACTTCAGTGAATTTGCCACTTCTTGAAAGTATTCTTAGTTGCTGTCGGTACTTATTTGGTAGGAAGCGAGAGGCGACCGAATGTTAAGATCATCAGATATAGCTGGAAGAAGGATGCGAAGCGATGGGTATCACAGCAGTAATAAGTGTTGTTTGGTGCCGCTGTCCTGAAAGTATATCAGAAAGATTGGCTTCTTCTTCTTCACTCTCTCTCTCTCTCTGGCTACTTATAATTCTCATTCAACGATGGAAGAAGCTGCTGACCAGTGCAGTGCAAAGATAGATCTGAGTCAATTCTATACATGGCAGACGTTCCAGTGCCTAGTTGTATCGTGTATTTTTTTCACTTCTTTGTAACCTTTCGCCTTGAAAATTTCCCTTTTGAATTTTGAACACTTCATGCTCACGCACCTTGACGTAAAACTGCTTTTTTCATCTCTCTTCCCGTCAAGACAAAAACTTATACACTGGAAAATGTCTGAAGCCGAGACTAATGCGTTACCCTTGATGGGCCCTGAATTATTTTAAGTAGGCTACCTCGTCTTACTCTTTTCGCGAGCAGAGAGCATTGACTGTTTCCTTGCCCGTAGCATAAACTCTCTATATGTAGTTACGCCTCATTTCCTGAAGGCTTTATATACATACACCATGCCTTTCGTGAAAAATCCGCATTACTCAGCCCATCTATGTATAAAAGTATAGCTTCGAATAAATCATTCACCATTCACTGGAGAAGAGAAGGATTCCTTAAAAAATGCCCGGTATGAGTGTTGACAGCAAATGTTTGAAAATGTTGAGCCTTGTTTGTAAATGTCATTGGCGTAGAAATTATTTTATGAGAAATGAGAAAAACTAAGGTATTATCAAGCTTTATTTCATGTACAAAAAAGCGAATTACTTTCTGGGTACAGATTCTACTGATGAGAAAACAGTCTCTTGTATAGGAGTTGATTTGGCGTCACCCTTACATATTTAATGTTTCGTTATAAAAGATTCGATGAAAAAGCTACCAAGTTACTACATATATAAAAGTAGCCTTCCGGCAATACACCACATTCCTACATACATATGTATGAGATGACTTTTTAGGTGCTACTTACATAGTACTGCTGTCATCTGTCATATGCACTGTTCATAGTAAAACTTACAGTTAAGAATTATTCGGAGAGATTGCAAAAAATCAGTCTTTACAACCGGCAATGTCGACTAGCTCGTACACAGACAAACTCTGCATTCACATACGATTTAACATTCCATTCAATACTAAGCTATTCTAAAAGTAAGTATTTAACTTTGGTCAATAGGTTGTCTCATTAATAATACTTTTGTTTGGACAAATTAGTTTACAAAAAACATAGGTATTACTTACACATACATTAAAACTTATTTGAAAAGAAAACAGTCAAACACACAAAATCGCAACACGTATACCCCTATATTTAAGGGTTGGCTTAGCCAGGACTCGCTTAATTAATGCATATGTACAATGTTATGATTTATGATTGAAATCTCTTTTCTCTTCCATACAAATACGGTTAATTGTGTTGAGAAGATGATTTACTCGAGCAAGTGCCATGGTGACGTTCCATGTCATTTTGTATGTCTTCAATATAGTGATAAACCGAACGGAAGGTGGGTCGACTTGCGGGATTTGGCTGGAAACACAACCTCATAATTTCGTACACACGTATGGGAACACCTTCAGGTGGCTGTAAAATATTTCCGTCTTTTATATATTTAACAACTTCTTCGTGCGTCATTCCATAGTATGGTTGAAGAGCAAAAGAGAATATTTCCCACAGGCAGACGCCAAAAGCCCACACATCTGACTCAATGGTATATTTATTAAAAAGAATGCTTTCAAGAGGCATCCACCGAATAGGAATGGCATCATCTTCTTGACCTTTGTAGTAGTCCTGATATAAACATGGAAACAAGCAAAACAACGATCAGCTAAAAAATGAAATATGTAATAAATAAATTTCTAATAATAATTACTGGCGGCTATCTAATTAATAATTCAGACATGTTGCTTTAACCTATATGACCGAAAGAGTATAGGTATTATGCAATAGGTAAAAAGTGTTACCTGTAAGTAAATTTTTTGTGATAGTCCAAAATCAGCAATTTTGACAACCATGTTTTCATTTATTAGACAATTGCGGGTTGCAAGATCTCGGTGCACGAATTTACGATCAGAAAGGTAAACCATCCCACCCGCGACTTGCTTGGAAATGTGCATCATTTCCAGATGTGTCAACCGAACATCCCTCCAAACGTCACCATTTGAATTTAATGTACTGACTTTATATGATGGAGAACAGGAGCGCAGAAATTCATTGAGGTCGCTTAGACCCATGTATTCCAACAAAAGGCACATGGGTTTGCCAATAGCGCATACTCCTAGCAATTTGACAATATTTGGGTGATCAAATTCGGCCAAAAGACAAGCTTCTCTTTCAAAATCAGCCTGAAGATCCTCAGTGGCTTCCTCCTTAAGCATTTTTACAGCAACCATGGTAAACTCTTCACCCTTCATCAGTCCTGGCACTTTTGCCTGCATAATTTTAACCAACAAATTAAATAGAGTTCATTTAATGAATAAAATAAAACTGAATATAATTTTAAACCATAAACTCATCGTCACCTGAAAAACACGCCCAAATGCTCCTTGTCCCAGATCACGTATGTAAATAATATCATTACGAGGGTATTCCAACTTTTCTAATTTCGGATTCAAACTTATTCCATGTCTGTGGTATGCAGCATTATCGCCCAACTTATCCAGGTCAATATCCACTTCCTGTGTAAAAATTATTTCAATTTAGCTATTCGCAATTTAAACATATTTGCTTTGAGTATACAGTGATGCATATACTACAGGGAAAAGTAACATTTGGTAAGTCAAATTTACTTGAGTAGCTGCCCGGTTGTATCCATTTGGACGGTTTTTTTTCTTGGTGGAAGTAAAGCATAACACGATCATAATAATGATAGCGACTAGAGCAATAAAGCTTAGTCCACAAAGAATATAGAAGTCATTAGACGCCATTAGTTGGTGAAAATCCCAGATAAATTCAGTAGGCTGTTCATCCATTGATTTAATTTCATAATCCATTTCACTGGTTTCATTGTCTACAAATAAATACATAAAACCCATTCATATACTACAATGTGACATATCTCAATTCAGCAAACATACGTGTAAGTTAATTACCACAAGGTGGAATGTCGCAATGTTGCCAGCGGATGTTAGGATCAACAGTGTAACACCATGGATAAGGCTCTTCTCCTCCCGCATTCCGACAATAATTGGAAGAATTCTGTATTTCGGGGAAAACAAACGGAGGCCTGTTATGTGAATGAGGTTCCTGACTATTCCAACTCTGACATGCCAACCCTGACTTGGTGACATTCATTGTTCCCTGATAGAACCTTCCACGCCCTTTCTGACAATCATCTGAAAATTATTCGTGCCAAATACAGATACGAGCGAAGAGGATCAAAGTTTAACAAACGTGCTAACGCAGAAATAAATATTACGTGTTATTTCTTCTGTAATCATGTCTGTAAGTTTTGCAGGAGTACAAGGAGATGTGGTATCATTTGCTCTTGGCAGAAGATCGCAATCCGGTAGGGAAAAATGACCTCTAGTCTTAAGGTTGATACCCCTCTGCTTATTATCCTCAATTAGTGCCCACTCCCGATAGCAGAACAATAATTTTACAGCAATACAGTCTTCGTAGCACAAAGGAAGTCCCACAGGGTTCCAGCCATGTTTTAACAAACATTTAGGAAATGCATATGCACAAAGAAGTTTCTGCAATAATATCAAAAATATTAATTCTATCCAATACTCCAATTTCATTAGTTCAGATTTCACGCTTATTTCAATAGCCATACAAATATAACGTCAATGCACTGACCTGAGCAGCGGTTCGGCACGGCTCTTGAAATCCACTGATCATTTCTGTCCAAAGACCAAGAGTAATTTGTTCATTTATAAGTCCACCTGCATTTCCAGCTGTTTCGTTAATCCAAAATTGGCGATGTACATAATCTTTGCATATCTTTCCATTATAATAGGCACAATGTCCAGTCGGAGGCTCTCGGAAATTAGGTTCATCTTCAGCGTTGGCACCTGTGTACAAATTATATATTAGGCAATTTCGCACGTGATTCAAAGCATGTTATACTGGATTAACAAAATATACGGAATATTAGGTAGTACCAGTGGGCATGTTGGTAACTAACAAATTGAAGGTCCTGTTGTCAGTCATATTACGTTCTTGTATGTAATTGAATGCCTCACATGTCACCACAACAGATGCAGTAACATTAGTTATTCGCAGTGTAGATTTCGCTATCGGTATGAAGCCCTTTCTTTTCTCACTCGGTGTTTCCTGTGAATAAAATAAATACATGAACAGCGAAATGGTATTAAATGCATAAAATAGACAGTGATATTGGCACCTACCATTTGCACGATAGCACCGCTAGTATCCCTGCCCACCTGTGGTAAAGTGTAACATCAAACATAATTACCATTGTGTTATTAATTATTTAAGAATACAATTTAATGACTAGTAACCTTACCACGCTTCCGTCTAAGAGCCACCTGACAGAAGGTAATGGGTCCCCATGGGCGAAACAATCAGCATCAAAATGTCTGCCCCACGGTACGGAACTATGTTCTGTCCATTTTTCAATTTTTGTCGGGACTATTTAAATCAAATAAAAAATATAAAAACAGTTTATAATGTTAGCAACTAAGCTGCTTTAACGTTTAATCTTATTCCACATTCGCCATACCCAGAACCGTCAGGTAAGCCCAATGTGTATTGGTGGTTTTGGAAATCTTGGAGTTATTGCTCTTAACGGAACATTGATAAAATCCTTCATCTGTTTTCCGAACTGAATGGAAAACAAGTGGGCCGTCTGGCAACAGTTCAATATGATCATCGACTTCATCCGGTATAACTTCACGATTAGGCTTTTGAAACCAAGTAAGTAAATCCTGTCCATTCGCTGAACAATTGAGTACTGCTCTTCCGTTGAGAACTGCTGTTACATTTGATGGAACAATGCTTATTACAGACGATGTCAGCACTGCAACCAAAAACAACCGTGTAAATTTACAAAAGACCTTTATTAAATTCAATTTCAAAATTAGTTGCTTAATATTTAGAAACAATACTACAGAACAGACTAACCAGCATCATTTTCAGAAGAATTTTCAATCGTATCAGTTTCATTCGCTTGAGCTAGGGTAGGTAGTGTGGCACAGGCCATGAGCAGCCACAAATACATTTTCAAATCCATTATCAAAAGTGCTTTCTCATCAGTCCGAAACATAGGAAACTTGTACCAACCCGTTTGAAATCAACCCAGTTCTAGAATCATTAAAAAAATAATATAATTACATGTACAGTAAAACCTTTATATAGTAATGTCGCTTGGGACAAAATTTGACCACTATTTACAGTGGCCACTATGCCCAGTGTAGTATATATATTATACATAAGACGTTGGAAGGGACGCATAAAACCGTTATCATGAAACCACTATATAGATAGCCCCTATTTACAGGTTTTACTGTACCTCTGTAAAAATAATATACATGTACCTGTATAAAAATAATCTAATATAATCTGTGGATCAGAGCATGAGAGCAACATTGATTTTATAAATTAAGTAACATAAAATATTACATACATCAGTATAAATGTTATCCAGGTAATTTGATTCTACACACTATAGAAATCAAATGATGTTTATGGATATGCTGTCACCAGGCTCATGTAGACGTTGGTAAAAATCTCACACGTGAGGAAAAGGCAATTACTGGAAAGTGGTGAACCTGGAATGATAAAAAATTATTATGAATGAATAATAAATGAATTATTGTAAATATGTATGTAATACATTAAATTAAAGTATACATATTTGACTATTAGTTATTTACTATAAATACAGATAGTATATACAATAAATAATGCAATTTTAAATATTTTTACCGTAAATAAATTAAAATTGCAGTAGTTGCAGAATACTAAAAATACCAAACGAAAATTATCCATTTTTTAGCTTGGCTTACGTGGTTAATTAACAATTTTTATTCATAAATTAATAGATTGCTAGCTTTCGAACAACATCTGTGTTCATCGTCAGGCTAATAATGACAGATAGTGTGATTAAATATTAAAAGCTAAATTTTATTAAAACCAAACGAAAAGGTAATATTAAACAAGTCCTGAACAATAAGGACTATAAGAAGATAAGAAACGAATGACAAACTGACAATATATTTACTTAGCTATTTGTAATAAAGTCCACACGTGCGTGGATTTTAATGCTATTGCTACATTTCCATTATTGTGGGTAACATAGGAAATATTCAATTTCTCAAAAACAAACCTGTTCTCAGGGAAGATGACATTCTTGAGCGGATATTCATATATGAAATTGTTTAGGGATGACAAACACACGAATATGACAGTATATTTGACATCCTCACTTCCTCACATGGGGAGATAAAAAAAACAAATACTTAATGTAAACACTACGGAAGACCAAAATGATATTATTTTACGCATGTATTGAGAATTTAAGGATGAGTGAAGAACATTACACCTACACTGTTCACTACAGCTAATGATAAGTACACTTTCCTATATATTATGTACATGAATCAATCGATGCTTTCCCCCAACAGAAGGAGTTCTGCTCACGGAGTCCTGTTGATGTCTTCTCCATGCTTGTATGTACGGCGACCAGCGTGACATCTGTGAACGAAACACTCAGCACGAGTGGAAGTTGCAGAGAAATCATATCATCAAAGGCATTAAACATTTGTTTTATTAACTGGAAATCCCAATGTTATTGACTTTTTAAGGTTTTGCTTTTAGCATCTTCGCCGAAGGATCTTTTTAATGTACTAATTTAGAAATACCTAATACCTTCAACACAGAAGTTGATACTTTCAGATCTTTCCAAGTTGATGAGCTTATAGAGTATATACTCTATAAGCTTTGGTACTTTCAGATCTTTCGTCAAAGATATGTATTTTGCCTTAATGTCAAACATAATGACGGGAATTTAAGGAGTTAAATTTAATATTTACATTAAGGTATTCAATTCATCAATTAATAAGGCGTTAAATGTAATAAGGAAACTTAAAGCGTTGGATATAATAATTAAATTCAAGGCATTAAATGTAAATAGAATTAAATATATATCTTATGCAATAAAATATTTCATACAACCTTCCAATGTATGTGAGACAGTAAATAAGGTGTTTCTTAGATGCTGCGGATGAGGGAAAGTTACCGATGAAAACAAGTACTCAGTAGGAATATGATAAAAGAAATGATGTGAACACAGTGGTAAATAAATATTTCGTTTTTAAAGTAAATCTCTTTTCTTATTATTGTTCAGAATTATTCGTTATAGATTATCGCATTGTTTCCATTGATGACCTGAGTTGGAGATATACAATAAATCACAAGCACATTAAACATAACCACGATGATGGAAATAGGTATGACGAAATAACTACAATAATAATAATAATCATTTCCAACATTAAATTTTGATTCTTCAAAACGAAATCCGTATCTGTCAATGACAACACTTTCCGTACATATGGAACATAATTCCTATAATATGAACTTTCAACAACAAATTTAGAGCAAGTGTATAAGATATAGCTATATTTATTAATGTATATAAGGAAAGACTAGTAAGAATTAAAATTACGGGGGAATTTTTTTAAATACACGATGATACTTATTACAATTTTAGCACTTGTTTTAGTCGTAACGAATAGATCACTATATATTGCAATATATTTTAGTCACCACAAGTACGGCAAAAACTACTACGGATGTATTATTAGCTTGTGTGCGAATAAGGTACACCGAATGATGGCTTCATGCCCTATAGGATTTAAGTCCTAATACATAGGGATTGAACATTATTTTCCAAGAAATAAAAAGTTATATACTCTTTATGCCATACATGCCACGAATAAATACTCACACGAGTTAATACAACTACAATACAAAACTTCTATATTATATATTCTGGACAATTAGGAAATCCATTGTGTAAAAAAATTATTAAATTAATAATATGGATTTCTATCCTCGTGATTGCGGGAAATAAAACTGTAAAAAGCTGAAAAAGTACACCGTAGAAGCAAAAGGTAGTTCGGGTGGCTGTCAAAATATAGCCTTTTTAAATTCTGCTTTACATTCTACTGGTTTTATTAATAAATATAATTTTTTGTAGTAAAACAATAATAAATAGAAATATTTACGCAAAAAAGTAGCGCAAAATAAATATTTTTATATTATTTTTCAAAAAATAATATATTCCGTCTTTTGAAGTAAATAAAAAATGAAGTCTAAATAAATAAAATTTAGAAACAAAAAAACAATAATGGGAGAAACTGCAATTTCCCAGTATGCAAAATTGGTGAATGTAACAATATCCATTCTATACAAAAAAATAGCACACTATTTATTGTATAATTATACGGCTAGCTTACAAATAATTTTACCGTCTTATTTGCGCGATTCGATTCGTAAAATCACAACAATGAAGCCGATCTAGAAACTTGTTATTTTCAAGGTAAATTGATTAACAGTTTACGATAATATAAACTTATAATATATATATGTTATAGTAAATCATTTTCAACGTCTAAAATACCTGCCCATTTATGCTAATTGCGGAGATTTGGAGATACGCTACTAGATCTGACGGTTTGTTGAGGTTTTGAAATTGCAGGAGCATTACTTTCAATACAAGGTTCATCTTTTGGCGAATCCTTTTCTTCAGCGATGCGAGGTAGGACCATAGAAACGACTGAAAGACCGGTTGATGATGGCGGATGAGCTATTTCCGGAGAGGAGACACAAACAGAAACACCCCCTTGTACTGAACGGTTACTGTCTGCTACAGAAGGTGTTTCGAAAGATTTGTCTCGTCGACTCCTTCTCAACACGACATCAGTTGGGGATGATGGACCTCCGGTCTCGCTAGCTGAAGTCGAGGAAGAAGTTGTAACCTTGACTAATGAACTAGGAGATTGATTACTTTGAGAGGTTATTGTTAATTTAGGTGGAGACGAAATGGTAACTTTAGGTGCGGGATTGCATAAAGGAGATATTGCTTTAACTTCAGTATTACGAGGATGATGGCGATCAGGAGAAAGAGCGCGACGAAGGAGCGGTGAACCTGGTTCTGAGTTTTTAGCTCTATTAAACGGCTTCTTAGAACTGACGGACACTGGTGAAAGAGTGGAAGATGAATTAAATGTAACTCCAATAGGAGAAGGCTGTGCACCTGAAGTTAAAACTGCCAAAGGACTTGGTGATCTAGTTGGCGACGACGAGATCGGTGAAGGCGACGGAGTCCTTGCTAAAGGACTCAATGGAATGTGTCCTACAGATTTACGACGATTAGGAGAATGAATACTTTTGTTCGTTGCGTGATGATGATGGAGCTTGTGTTTGAGCCCATGTAAACTGGACGGACGTTGGAAATGGGGACCAAGCAGTCCTGAGGGACCCAGAGTGGCAGGGCTATCCGGCAATGACGATGCTGGTGAGCTGGATAAGCTGGAATTGGCCGTTGAGTGTGGAGAATCAGAAAGTGAGAATATTCTTGGAAGTGGCGGAGATTGTGACGCACGGCTTTTAGTGGGTGAACCAGGTAAACTGGGCTGCTGATGTTGGACATTTTCAACTGAACGCGCTAACGACTGAAAGCTTCGACTAGAAGTCATGGAGGAGTTTCCCAATGATAATTTCAACTGCTGTAATTCAGCTGAGGCTCTTTTGCCACCCAAAGTTTTCAGGAATAACGACTTTCTCCTCTTTTCAACACTATCACGCTTGCTTTTTCGTGTTTTTAATAGAGGAGATCTTGCCATTTTTGACTGACCTGGCTCCCTTCGTCGACCACCAGATTTTATAGATGTGTTCTCCAAAGGTGTAGCCCTCAGTGTAAGCTGATCCCCTCCTCCCATTAACAAATGTAACACTTGGGTATGCAATAGTCCTTGAGTTGGCTCACCATTAACCTAAATACAAACAAACATTTAAATATATTAAATCTCTTAAGGGAAGTCCAAAATGCATTATTTCACGGTAAATTCGAAGAATACCTGAGTAATGAGATCCCCGGCTCGTAATCCAGCCTCAAACGCTGGGCTACCCTCTGATACTTCTTTGACCAGGTGCTGCACAGTATATATGTTGGAATCCCCAAAATAAACTCTTATGGCCCGTATCGTAAAGCCCAAACCTCTAGGGCCTTTTCTTATTATTATTGGTGGTTTCAAGCTGTTAACTAATGGAGCAAGTTCTCTGCAAGGTGACGTATCCCTAGAACTTGCCGTACTAGATCCTCCTGGAGACTGAACAGTCTGAGCCGTGGAAGTAACAAAAGATGTTAATTCTTCTCCAGGAATCTGAAGGGATAGTCCAAATGCAGAAGCACTTTTTACAACATTTCTTGACACTCCTAAATTATCAGCAGGGTCTTTATTTGTAGAGTTTGGTGTTGATGAATGCACCGGAGGACAGAAAACCACGTCTCTGCTTCGACTATCGTCGAACGACCCCGTTCCAATGGGAGAATCACTACTGTCAAATGTTGCTGAAATCGAAAATCTAGGAAGCTGTTCTCTGTGTCCTCGGCGCCTTCGTTGAAGCTGAGGAGAAACTTCTTCACTTTCTGTCTGGGATGACTCAGGTGTGCTTAGCTGCGTTATAAGTTTTCCGGCACATGACTTATTTTCCACTGACTGAGATCCACCTACCTCTGCCGAACCTGCCTTAGCTTTGACTTTTTCATGGGACCTATCAGAGCTAGAATTTCCATTGTTGGCTGAGGACAATGGTGTTCCCTCTTCAGATTTGGAGTAAGTGACAGATCCATCACTTCCAGTTCCACTTGAATCTTGTCGATCAGAAGAAGGAGCACTCCCATTATCAGCTAGCCGAGTCCGACTTTGAGTTTTGCGGTACCGCTGTGAGCAAGACGAAAATCCGAAAAGAGGCGAGTCGTCAGTGTCGTCTGTGTCAACTTCGAGGTCATGCTGATACCGATCAACACGAGCTAATACAACAGCATTATCATGTTACTTAGTTGCATATGTCAGTGCTTCATGTAACTGAATTTCGACTTTCAATAAACCATACACTTACTGTCAAAGTATGATGTATCTTCTTCACTCTCTAAAGTTGGTACAAATTCAACTTTTTGTCTCAGAAGTGAATTCCAATCCACACCTCCAAAATAAGGATGTTCCTTGACTTCCTGGGATCCTGCAGTTCCCAATCGATCTCGAGGATTTTGTTGTAGCAACGCTGATATTAAATCTTTAGTTTCGACAGCAATAGGATATTCATCATCGGATGGCCAATCGATATCATCTAATAAACATAAAATAAAAATTTTGACTTCACCATACTATTTTAACTTCAACAAACATTCCTGATAAAATCAAATATGTGTAAAGTTCCCGATAAAGGTAGCAAAAACTCAACGTAAAACGGCGTCTACTGTAGACTGTCTATACAAGAGAATGCATTGTATGCATTTTCAGGCCTGATAGTTGCAACTGAACCCGAGTTTTCTCTTGGCTTTACAAACCCTGTAACATTTACTTGCGAAGTGCCTTCATCGGTGTCACAGAAATTCAATTTACCAAAAAGCCAGTCGCTATGACACACAATCCTTGTCTTTTATGAACGGAGTACAAAATTAAAGATATATTACAGGGGTTGCTAAAATCAATTTAGACGAACGAGCGACTGCCCCTTTTTCGTTTCGAGCCATACATTACGTTCGAATATCCCTACGCCCAACATAAACTTTTCATCTATTAATTTCAGAGTTTCTATATTCCTACATAAAATGTTTTGCAAGATGGCAACTGTACATGGTGAATTTTGTTTAGCTAGTATTTATCAATATTCTCCTGAGCATAGTCGGAGGCATTTAATTTCGACTGCTGATAGAATTTTGCCGCAATATTAAATCTCTAAAGCAATTTTCGCAGCACCTAATGAAAACGACGATAAAGTAAACTATCAAATTACCGTTGACAGTGTGGGCGAAAAGCTCCTCTGGTGTCTCTCCAAAGAAAGGTACACATCCCACGTTAAATTCATACAAAATAATGCCCATAGCCCACCAGTCAACCGGTTTTCCATATCCTTGACGAAGAATAACTTCCGGCGCGATGTATTCCGGAGTTCCAAAAACTTGTTTATCCGAAAATTGACGGGTTTCGCGATCGATAAATCCCTCATACAAATTTGTAGCAACTGTAAACGAAATTAAAATGTGTTCATTCTTTACTATAAATTAATCTGGTGATAAACAACCGCAAAAGGGACTTACGGGACATTAAACCGACTTTGCTAAGCCCAAAATCCGTGAGTTTGATGTGACCCAGAGCAGTAATTAACAAGCTGTAAGTATAGAAATAAATCATTAACAATTCTGCAAATCCTGTATCTAATACCTATGTTTTCTTCCTTTTGCATACACTTACTTATCAGGTTTCAGATCCCTATGCACGATTCCGTAGCTATGCAAATACTCAACAGCCAAAACTGTTTCCGCGAAATAAAATCTTGCCATATCGGATGGCAAAGGACCCATATTTTTCAATAATGTGGCACAATCCCCTCCCTCAACAAATTCCATCATTAAACACAGGTGTTTCTAAAAAAACAATTTTACCAGCACGTTTTACTTACGTCACTATACAGATAAGTAAAATTTACACGTATGTAAATTTAAAATTTGAATGAACCAGAAAATTAGTGTTACCTTAGTCTCGAAACTGCAGATCATGCTGACAACAAAAGGATTGTCGGTAAAACTCATAATGTCTCGCTCAGCAAATACTTGTTCTACTTGATTACGAAGCATTAAGTTATGTTTATTAATTTTTTTCATTGCGTATCGTTGTCTAGTTTCTCGATGTCTAACTAAGTACACTGCGCCATAGGCACCATTAGATATTAGCTTCACAACTTCAAAGTCCTGTTCACAAGGTAATTTACTCTTCTTATCCAACACCTCCGTAGATTCGTCGTATTTCTGTTCTTCATTTCCTACACATGCATTGACATCACCACTACTTCCTATATGCTGTATACTCAATTCTTCCTGTAGCTCTGAAATATACAATTCATCATTTACATTTAATTTCTATTTGGAAGCCATTCACCTCAAACACTCTGTTATAAGAGTATATTTTTAATCCAATTTCAAAAAATCAAAGCACCTGCAATAGGATCCCTATTAAGTCCCAATTTACTAATTATATATTGTGGAATGTCGGTTTTCACGCCTTGAGTAACCTTTGCTTGTCCTTCAGCTTGTTCCAGAAGATGGTAGAATTCCTCTGGGTCGAATTCCAAGCATTCAAGAAGACGAGCAGGTCTTGAAACCATCAAAAGTAGCTTCTTAATTAGGGCAGTTAGGTACGCTGCCGCTTCTGGTGACTTTTCCTTGGTTTCCGTCAACAGCCGTTCCAAATTTTCAGACATTTCGTAAAAGTAACGGCTTGATATTAACTTCTCTTCAGCTTTCAGCAAACAATCTCTACTCATTTCAAATACTTGATGATGCACAAAGCGTGCGATGGCAATGGCGTCCGGGCTCAACTTCTCAAAGCCTCCCATGTTTTCTAAAGCCTGATTTTCCTCGATAAAGTTTCTCAGCTTCTCTTCCATTTGTTGAGTAGCCTGAAAGCCATAGAAATCTTGGTAATGTATAATGGATAACCAAGACAACTTTTCATACTCGGTCATCAGTCATCACTAGCCGTTAATTGAGAGAGTACAAAAGTTAATGATTTACCTTAGGAAATCGCTCCTTGTACATGGTATTCATCAAAACGATTTCATTTTCTATTACTGGCGATCGAATTGGACTACTGTAAAACGCAAAATAATGCACGGATTAGTTTTATGTGGAAGAATAACATTGAACTCCACACAGATAACTAAACCAAAAGAAATAAAAAGTTACGTTTTTCACATGGGCTTTGTTCTTTCCCCGAAACTCATATGTACATGAAGACATATAGAAAACGTAATAGAATTCGAGCTTACTCTAATGTAGCAATGCATAGCCATGCCAAACTGTGAGCAGCGTGTACGAATCAAAGAAAATTCAAGGTATAAGTGATTGAAATTACAAACTCATAATGCGCGTTCATAACTTCATTCATTTGGATGTTACGTCCTCGTCGTAACATCTTCAGTTCAACTATTTTTTTGCTCGTTGTGAGATCAATCTGTCACGCCGTTTGGGCATTTGGGTAAGTTATTTACAGCTCTCTTTGTAAAGTTGTTACGCATTATGGTGGTAAAAATATTTTTTTGCAAGATGACAGACGCTGGACAAAAGAATTGGAAATGATACGGCGAGCAATATAATCCACAAGTCAAATGCAGTTTGAGCACAAGTTCGCACGAAATGCGACTCGTCCTCCTGACAAGATCCATTGTGAACCTTAAGAGAAGCGATTAGTATTCACACTGTATTGCATGTTATAATGACCTACAAAGTCAAGGGTCAAAGAATTTCAAATTTACTTATAATAATGGAGGGAGAAAGGTATTTTTGTCCTAATAATCTAGGAATAACACGTCAATAATAAAGATAATTATAAAATGAATGGAATACAATCGTGTAGATTCAAAAGTTAATAATTATATTATATAACCCATTTTAAAATGTATGCCACCTTTGGAGGCTAAAAGCAACACATAACAATCCTATTTAACTTTTCCTATGGAAACTTTTCAAACCTCGTCAAATCTCACAAATCAAAATTCCATAAACATTACAATGTACATCTACTAGGTTATAATTTTTATTCCTTTTTTGCTTTCACAAGTGAGACTGATAAAGAAATCATGTGGGCAAAATAACGAATCTGTAAAGAATTCAGTTCTATATTTGTGATAGTATGCTTGTCCTAACGATCATATACATCCATGTCTTCTATGTAATACAACAACCCCATGTAATAACAACGTCCCAACCCAACATGACTTTCAGAGATAACATTATGCACTCCCAATCACTGCCAGTTTGCTTCGAGCTTTATTCACCGAACTTCTCTCTCACCTTCACATCAATCATGAGTAACTACAATGCATCAGATGCTGTACCGTACTGATACGTATGTCAAACAAAACGCCCACGTTTTGCAGAAAGTTTTTAAGGCATGAACTAAGTAGAGTAGAAACAAATAGTACATACATATAACACATAAAATAATGCAAACATTGTATGCCTTAGCTTCGAGAGTCCTCCCTCCATCCCATCATTGAGTACTTTTGCGAATTCGACATATGGAGGAAGAATGTTTGCATTTCTTAACATCGTGTATGTATGTACGTGGAATGGCAACAATGATTTGCCTACATTCGCCCTCGGCCCTCAAGTAAGCAAGCATTATATCAATCTACATACAGTCGGTATTAATACACTTTAGTATACCAAATTATTAATGGCACAAATGTAACACAGTTGCAGATGTTCCACTGGGGTCAATAACGGGGAAATTGTAATGTCTATATACGATTTATCTTGATCTCTAAAAGGCATGAGTAAACTACTAAAAATGCTAACTTTTGATTGATCTAATGACTACAGCTTTTCGGAAGTAGACATTATTTACTCACATATGTAAGTTATAGCATGTATTTGGTGTATATAAGTGTAGTAAATTGGGACAAACAAATGTAAGGTACTAAAAGTTTTAAGAGTATTCGTTCGCTCTATCAGAAAAATAAGACTATATATTTAAAATAGACAAATGTGATCACATATGCCAGTCTTGGCAGTTGAAATTTTGGTGTACATACCCAGTTGTAATGTAAAATCGAGGAAGTTTGGTAACATAGGAGCATAACACAAACATTAAAAGAATTAGCTGACTGGCTATAGGCTGTTGTGAAAAGATCATGAACAGCGTGAGCGTGAAAACGAACTTTGCTTATCGAATTGATATGATCAGCACTATAGAGCTCCACAACGTATGAACGTCCAGCAATACTTAAAAACAATAAAAACTGTGGACTAGCTCACCACGATAAATGGACACAGTTGCTATGAATGCATATGTACTGATGTAGAATTGATGGATCTCGCAATTATACTTATATTATAATAGCATTACAAAACTGCGGTAAAGAGGCAGGAAATGGTATATATTTATCGATCAATATTCCCCCCCAGACCCACAAGTTGGTTCTGGTACATTTGGAAAGAACTCTAGAGTTTATAATATAGTTGAAAGGGAAAAATCTCCACTATTATATCTATTATGGCGTTCTCATACTCTCATTTTGAGTACACAAAACACCGTATTAGAAAATTCCTAAACATGATAATCTAGTCTAATGTCAGTACATTTACTATCCTAGAAACCGAAGGCGTGCCAAATTATGAGGAGATTAGCTGGGATAATAAATGTTTATGCAATGGATTGATATAGAAATGCACCAAAGCCTACTACTGGAAAAAAGTGAGCAAAATATATAGGATTTGCACAATTGCAAGGAATATCAACATTCCCTCCCGTCGTCCTAGTACGGCAATCAGTGCATCCAATATATATGTATTAGGTAAAAGCAAGAAAACTTGAAATGATCGTATTTAATTCAAAACATGTGATTCAGGAACGGGTATAAAGAATTTAAAGTTGGTACTGAATCTGAGTCAAGTAAACTAATCTTGGATATGTAGAAAAAACCTGATTCATCTTTCCGTAAAATTATTTTAGACGTTAAAGAGATCATGGAATAAAGAATAAACAAAGAAAGCGCATAGTCAAACTTGAAGTGAAAAACATACCTTAAACTCCTTGACCTTGGACGAAGAAGAGGAGAACGATGTCCTTCTTCCTCTAGACTAGGATTACTTTCGTTCGATGAGAAGTGACGCGGAAGAGGTGCAGATCGATCATCTATTGTTACCGAGGATGGACATCCACCAGCAAGCTGGTGAAGCCTTTCTTGACTTGAGCACTGCGACTAAAATATACGCAAGATATTGCAACTTCAAATAATCGTTTAAACGTAATCCATCGGATTCATCAAACAGCATGTTCTTCTTCAACTTGCTCACTTATGGTATTTTATACTATCCCTTATATTTGAAATCTTTGTTATTTACCGAAACTGTTGAGCTCCCTGGTGTTGTTCCGTAGCCAGAGGACGGCAGTGACGCCACAGACCAGCGTCGTCCATCTCCAGCCCTCTTTACAGATGCGAAGGCAAAATGAGACGTACTTGGCGACATCCTGGGGCTGTCCAACGGACTGCCACCTTTTATTAAAAATATCTTTTTTAATTTTCATCAAACTTCAACAACAACAAATTCCAAGTTCACCATCAGCTTGACCATCAGCAGCATGCATTAAACGCATGCAAGTATATGTATAATTACGAAATACACTACTACTGCGTAGCCATTCCCAATCTAACGAAGTTGTTAGTTAATTGTAAGTATGCATCGATAAGTATACACCTCTATCTTGTTTTCGCAAAAGCAAACAAGATTCACATGAATGAAAACTAAAATTAGAACTAATTATAAACTTTCCCTGCGGGGAAAGTATATAAGAACGCGTTTGTAAAACGGGATTTGTAATGTTATTACTATTTGAAAAATGAAAAACTATGGCTGAAAGTAGTATTGCAACTCATAAGGTTACAACTGCCTACATACTTGGTATGTTGATCTGTTATTAAAGACTGAATGATTAGTTGCAGGTTATGCCCATTATTTAATCTAATGTGATGTAGATCGATTTTATAGACATGTACATGTAATTATTCATTAAAAACTTTGTTGCGTGTGTAGCACATACCTACCAATATATTACCATTATTACCGTCTTTTTATTCGACTTGACAAAATGGACAAAGAACAGTTGTCGTAACACAAGATAAAGAGATATAATGACAGGTATGCATGTCAAGTTCATCGCAACGCAATGCAGTGAATCATAAAGGTAATAATTATTTATGATCAATTATACAAAGGAAAGTCTCTTCTTGCCCACAAAAGAAACATGACCTCTCGATATTTTACAGCAGATATAGATATATCTGTATAATAACTTTTTACTGTACTCTAGATATTTTCTCATCCCTCCCAACGTCTAAATTCATATAAATGAATGAACTTCCTCAACTTTACATGATTTTCGTACAACATTATTTGTTTTAACGGTACAACTAAGCCCATGTATATAAACCATAACCTGTATAAGGAATATCTGTTTCTCAGTATTGATTACACCACTCACGTTCCGATATTGGTCTAATATTTAGTATTATTCAAAACATCAACTAGTCATAATATATAAGACGTAGACGTCGGACTGCGGTAAGCTGTGGTGTGTGTGAGAGAGGCTCACCACTTGTGTATCAAGCTCGTGTTTCAGGAATAACTTAAGAACGAAGCAGTGTGGTTTATTGGATAAACATCACCTATGAATTCATTTAGATAAACTATTTACATAATTACGTATCTGACAAATCTCAATGACCTGGCTATTATAATTATACCCACCCCAGAGCCAAAACGCAGGCTGGTGCCGACTTTATTAAAGAAACATTTTTTTTCAATCCCCTATAAGTCAAGAGATAAGGCACACACTCTTAGTTCCTTCGGACGTGTTGCAATTATATACCTATCTGTACTTAAGCTGAAATGACTTACATAAATTATATTTACACACGAAAAAAACAGTGAGTGCCAATACTTTGCAGCCGTATTAGATATTTCCCATGTATTGTACTAGTGTGCCCCAATCAATGTTCAGCATAATCACGTATGTATGTATAATCACATAGTAGACGGAAACTTTTTCTCCGCAGCTACGAAACAAAACCGATACTCTAATACATACCAAAATTTAATTAAAATCATCTTGAGAGAATAAACATGCAAACAGCTGTTTCTTCCGCTCTTGTATGGATAAAGTATATGCATCCTAAGGAAAATAAACCATTATTGCACAAACTAAATGTAGTATTTCTAAACTGACATTAACTTATAAATCCGCTCGGCTCGTAACGACTGTACAATGAATGCATGAAATGATTCTGCGGTGTGGATACCAATTCATTTAGAATCAAATTTGTTAAAATATGCTCTGATTAACAAGTTCCCCTGTCGTTTACCGACAAGAAAAACATTAAAATTAACATAGAAACTAACTAGACGTACTCCTGTCCTAAGGTAAAATTACATCATTAGTAAACGTGTTGTCTATACTTACGATTAGGTACAAGTTCTGATTTAACAAATTTTGCATATCTACCACCAACAAAATATCATCAAGAAAAATGAATAAATTTACAGATCTGTTAATCCATGAAGGTCTTACTTCCAACTTTCCAAAATAGAAATATTCAACACCATACATGATATGTACCTAAATAGGGTAAGTTAGTAGCTCGTAATAAATGTTACTAAAGATACAGTTGTAGTTATCGTGCATTGTATGGAAAAATAGTTTATGTAGTCTGCACACTCTACTATGTACAGGTAATGAGCTCAAGTTAAACAAATGGCACTGCGCATCCCGAAGTAATTTATTTCTCGGTGATGTAAAACCGAACCTTTACTTAAATATTCATGGAAATAATTGAATATGAAGCTTTGAAGAACGAAAGAATTAAATAGACAGTAATATTATTACAAAACAAAGTAACTATCCATTACTGACTAATCATTAATCATTAGAATCTAACATGCATTTAGCAGTGACATGCAATAATGTCTAAAACACGCGCTCCAAACATGTAACGTATATATACACATTTTTTCTCATAATTTTCCTAAGGAGACATGCTGATGATACTGGATAGCCTACAAATCAGTAAGTAAAATGTCCAGTATTAGTGTGTGGAGTTAGCCAAAGGCTATCGCATCACCCCTTTGCACACGGGGCCAGAATACTTAAAATAATACTCATGATAGGGTGTGACACAAATAAAATAAAAATTACCTAATGCCCTAATTAGTAGACTCTACGAATGTATAAATGCTAAAAAAATCAGCTTTCTGGAACATTTCGTGTAGTTCCGCAGACATGGATGAGTACCATAAAATATGTAGTAATTGGTATACATGAAGGAACTATAACAAATGAGACAAACTGCCCTATGGTCTAGCAGTTACGTTAGGTACGTCAATGTGCATTAAAAATAGATAGAATATTAAAGAACTTCTATTACTTTCATTGAGCACGATAAGGTCAAGCAGTACTACGATGGTATAATGGAATCTTCTCAGACATGCACATTTTTTTATGAAGCCAAGAAAAGGTAATCTTACCAGACATTGGTGAATGACATCGGGTAGGAAGGGTTGGTGAAATATTTGACACGAGGCTTTTCCGATGCTCCTGCGCTCTGTTCTTTCTGGAAAGGCATAGTTCTTTCTGTGAATGGCAAAAAAGGAATGTTCAGGTTAGAACTAGATATAAAATATGTACTAGTTGTGCGATTCAATCGAAGCTGCGAAAGTTACATTGAAAGATCATCAACAACGTCAGCTCAAAAGACAAGACAACTTTCGAATACTACAGTGTTACGGTATTTACAGAACACAGGACGCGTATTATTAAGCAATGTTTTCACATGGATAACTCACAAAAAGGCAAGAAATTACGCTACAGTACAGTTGCACACTACTTTAGAATGGAGTAAGTAAGTACGCATAAGGACAGTGATAAACTGATAAGCATGCACTAACAATATAAAACTAACTTGCATATTAGTACCTTGAAAGTTCTTTAAATATTCAAGAATTGGCGAAACTACAAAACCTGAACTAGCGAACTTGTCACCTTCGTTTTTATTTTAAAATAAGGTCGACAAGTTGACACGTTACAAATTGCTTAAAACCGATTTGAAAACTAACACCGTGACCAGACATATGTAATGCAGGTCTCAGTCAGTAAAGGTATACTCAAACACATACTTGAACCCCAGGATGTTGTGCGAGAACGCAACCATGACTCTCAATGACCGTTCTGCTATGCACGTTGTGCCGGCGTATGTACCATGCTTGATTTGCATAAAGTATGTATTTGTATACCTCCTCTAGCGAAATAACAGATATTTATTTATAACGCCGAAACATACTTACCATCTTCTTGAAAGACAACAACAACATGGCTACAAGCGTATATAAAACTAATAAATGTATTTATATTTAGTAGATAATCAGTCTGAGTGATATCAGATATGTTATAAGTATAATCAAATTCGGTATGTAATACTGTATTAGTAAAATGACCGTTCATTCCTGTACAAACCATATTTATTTGGTGAGCTGTGTGGACTCTACTGATGAGTACAAACATGGCAACTGTGATACACATACAAATGGAATTGAATCCTGTGTTTCCAAACGTCAATACTGAATGTATTTTTTACATTACAGTAAAGCTAAAATAGATACAATGAAATGTCTTGATCTGAAAATAACTGTTTGATAACCTCTTTAGCCCTTATGACTAAATGCGTAAGGATTTAATAAGCATCCATGTCCAGCATTCAATTTTACTTCAACATGCATTTTCATTTCGGAAAAGCATTCGGCTTATATGTTTAGCTAATTTCTACTTAGCGCTTATTTAATAATTAAACTTTCAAAAACCGGTGATTGTAATAAGGGTGTGTTTCTATGATCTACATACCAAATGTACCTAGAAAACGAAAGTTTTCCTTCGAATTACCCACGCTCAAGAACACTCAACATGACGAACAGCTAAGTCACATCATTACATATGTCACAAGTTATTGTGCAGGCAGGTAAGATATTCTGAAAATTTTCATCGGTCTCTTCCTGGTTACTTACAAGAGATGATAGTGTGATATAACCTTGGGGACACTGTTTAAGACTAAGTATTTAAGATATTTGTACATACCATTCAAATGATGATTATGTAGCCAAGGATGATAATTTGTACAGATTCAACACACACAGAAATACATATATTCTTAAATTCATGCACTAGTTATGTAAAACAGCTAACCCCAAGCATTATGAAAGTACTATTTTTGAACATTCCGTGGTACGATAAACATTATTTGCATTTCAATCCATGTCAAGTACCTCAACCTTTCATTTCTTTATAGGTTTTGATTTTCTTACGCGTGCATGATCCCAAAAATAATAGACAAGGAGAATATCGAATCTAGTCTACTTGACATCCCAACTCTGAAGCCACACGTAAAGAATGTAACAAAAACGCCTTATAGTAGTCTTCCATTTCGTTCCAGATAACGTCAGAGGAAGTTGAAATCAATTTTTATCTTTGAAAGACTGAGTCGAATACGTCAAGAACTTAATGTTTATAGCCGCTTTAATCTTGTGCCAAATACCTCAACATGCTTACAAACTACAAAAACACAGGTACGTACAAACTCTACGACAAAGAAACCGGCCCGAGCGGTATTAACTATTATTTGTCTTAGTACATTTTTTTGCACCTTATATTTAAACTAGGATTCCCAAGAAAAGCTCAACTATAAAAAAAATGCATCCCATGTTGTCACTCACATTCCAGATGACATTTAAGCTCAGAACGCACACACAAACCATACAAACATTTGTCAGAAAACTGTCAAAGCAATGGAATGGCGGTATATATTGTATATGCATACAAAGAGCTCAGGATACGAGAATAGACATAAATGAAATATCGCTTTCCGAAGTTACAAAAAGTTACATACAGATTTTTCATTTAATTTATACCTTAAAGTGCATAAGAGAAGTAACAGAAGGAAGAGGTAACGTCAGATTTGGCCTGGCCTGACGCAGTTTTGTATCAGAAATACTACGTGGTAGCCCAGAGTTTGAAGTAATCTCACACGAAGCGTCTGAGCTTTCTGGTAGCTCACCCGCATTGGTACGATTGGTTTGATTAGCTAGCTGCATGGAGCTGCAAAAGTATGCCTTTTATAACAATTAATCAATAAACATTATCACCTTATCCATAGTTTTTTCCTCTTCCACAAACCAGTATGAGTACACACATATTATGTTTTTAGCTATGACACAACTACGTGATGAAGTATAGCATTATCTTGAGATAAAATTCATCTTTCAAGTTGCTTCCAAGTTACTGCCACTTGCTTCGCCCTCATGATACATCTTACCAACACTTACGACACTTCATACCTCTGTTATTATCAAAACTAATCTAAAATCTAGTAATAAATCCAAGCTGCTTCTGTGTTCATATACGAACTTTAATTGCTTCATTTCGTGTATAATAATTATTATGGAAGAAACTGAAAGTACGGCATGTAAATAGAGACAGTCTGAGATAACCGTAACACTTGGCTTCTTATAAAATACAAAAATAAATGCCTCTTATTTCCATCTTGCTTGAAAGGTTGATTACAATCGATGACAAAATTTCCAGCCTAGGTTCACTGAACACACAACCGAAACTGAATGAACATACATTACATTACACTAGTTAGCACTTAGCACTTACAAAACTGCACCTGCCTATCGTCTTGAAGGTTACACCGGGGAAAATTTATGTCACCCATGCAAAATTGCAATACATGGACTCGTACAGCAAAGATAGCTGCACATCCGTAGTATCTTTATAATAACCATAATAACTAGCAGTAAGAAGTTACTTCACGGTTTAAGGTCAAAACTGAATGGTGTAGAAATGATTTCTTTATAAAAACTTCTAAACAACTGAGCCGGTAGTGCCACACAAACGGAATAATAGTGAACAAGAACTTGTTGTCATCTCGTAAACATTTTATAATACCAGATGCTACTTGATCGACTTGCGCGGCATTACCTATACAAAAATATTATCCGTGCGACAGTAGTTTATTACTTTACTTTGCAGTTTGCAGCTGTAAACTATTGGCACGAACTGCGTGCAGTGTAAATTTATCTGAGTACGAGTAACTAAGAATTAGTTACCCCGACAACTTTATATACAAAGTTTGGCCATGTAGGAACGGCACCAAGCAAGCAAACTCGACTAACACACCGCTCTAACAGTTGGGTTTGGGTAGTGAATGGTCGGTCGACTCTGGCTATCCAATCTTTTCCTCTTCCACCCATATATACACCAATAATTAGCTCGTCTACTGATGTGTATGGGTGTGCTTGCCACAACACTGCCTCTCTAAACTCTTCATTCATAACAACAACGACAAAATAGTGAATGTAATAATTTCGGTGCATTTTTATCACAACATAATCATAGCGTGCGTGCATAATGCATGTTTTCTCTCAGTGAACGATTTTTTCTTTAAACCATCTAAAAATTAAAACGAAGTATTGTCATCTACTATCATTTTCTGTTTCATCCTTGATATTATCATATGAGTCCCTCCAAAATAAGCACGAAAAAGTGATTTAGATCAATGGCTAATGCCGTAATAGAACTACATGCTAAAACTAAAACAATGATTCCGACGAGCGAATCTTACTATGCTGTGAATTCATAACGAGAGAGAATCCTAAACATAGGTAACGTCAACCAATAAATAGGTTGTGCAGAAAGTTCGTGGCAGTAGAATGACTAGAACAAATATGAGTGCATTACACTTCTACAGTAACAAAGTTTGGTCTAAAAAATAGCAAAATAAACCAACGATAAGAATCACGTCTTTTAAACTTCTCTCTATCACGCTAGATTTATCCACAGTGTAATTGAATCTACAGGCTAAAATTACAATTTATTGAATTTTATTACCTCCACTTGGATAAAAATGTCGATTTATTGATTGACCTCCGTAAAATGCCAAAACTAATTATAATAATTGCATCAAGGTGTTTTAATTTCAGTAACCTCTAAAGCTCATTTGCAGAAACAATTTCGGTTTTCTAAGAGAACAAGCTTGTAGTACAATGCAGATACTGGAATTAACTTAATTGACTTTAGTAGAAGTGCATATACGCAGTTTATTCCCAGTATGATGCACACACATGTATGAATAGTACATAAATAACGATCGTTTGACACTTTTTATTCTCAACGTGTTGCGGCCAAATTGATAAATCAAGGAAATGTTGTACTAGAGTGTGTTAAAATAAAATCATTTCTTGCTGGTAGCAATGAAATGTAATCGATACTTCTCTACCAGACGCGAAATACATACGTATTTGAACATCTCAAAATTTATATTCAGTAATATAAAAGAGATTTATAATATTATTTTTAGATTAAGAATGATCTTACCTGAAAGCACAATGGAATTTATGCCTAAAGTCTATTACTGGCTCCCGTCAAACTATTCTTGCATATCTGCTCACACTTACTCTTGACAAAGAATGACGACAGCCCATACAGTTTATTATACGAATTAAACATTTTACTTTAGTTGTATCGTGATTTATTTACCAAAAGCTCAATAGTAATAACTGTATCACAGTAATGATGAAAAATAAAGAATCGAAACGTACAGCTGACAGCGTTTAGTTGTGACAAATACTTTTTGTAATGCATTTCTGCCCAACTACTACAGTGTATATAAGTTTCGTTATATGGTCTACACAGTTGGCTGAATTGCTTGCATTTCTTTGAAGTTAGTATTCTCTTTGAATGTATTCGCATAACACAGACAAAACTAATGTGAAAACAAAACTATCGTAAAAATGTTTTGTTCAACTTCAAACTAGCTAATTTTACAAGCACCAAATAATCATTTATGTAAACCTCAGCACCAATAATGTAAAGAAGATCAAAGGATGAAAATGTCACAATTTAATGCTCTAAGAATGACGATCAAGATATTATTATATAGAAAAGTCAAGATTTCACTCACAAAATCTCTTCAATAAATCTACCTAGTTACCTACAATAAGCTGACCAATATTTTATTGGCAATAAAGTATTATCATTGTACTGTTCGTGCAATCTGAATCCAAACTTTTCTACAGCCTCCCTAATAAGACAGACTTGCGCCACATGTGAACACCAGCTCTGTCTCCCTTTCTGGTTTGGATTAAATACTTTACCCGCATTTTATGCCAAGCACTTCTCCTTTATTGTGCAAACTTTCATTTCCCTTTGGTTCCTTCTTTACTTTCATCGATCCACTATCCCGCGCAGGTCTTGGTCATATTCACAACGAGATAAATACATACCATTACTGCTTTGCTTACAACATCTACACAAATTCTGCATACAATTCTCCCACTTCCTAAAGCTCTTACCCGTTTTGCCTGTATAAGTAATTCATTGAATTGTTGTTCTAGCACAGACACAGTTTGTATTTCATCTACCCCTGCAAATTCATCACCTTAAATTCTAGTCGCATTAACGCCTAGCAGGTTGTCCTAATTACGTACATATACATCCAACGGCTCCTGAATCTACTCAAATATGAATTTATTAATTTCTATTATGCAAAGTTACTCAAGGTACGAACATATCACGCGAATTTGGACGAGTTCCCATGCAAGTACAAATATTCACTACTAAAGTGGATTATAATGACGACGAAGCAGCAACGCTTCTAAAAGACGGTTGGCGTTTAGCTGTAATGTAACTCCATATCAAAAATGAAAATTGTACAGGTTTCATTCAGCTGTATTGCTTCAAATAATGAAAACAAGTTGCCTTGTCCTGTAGAAACAGCACAATAATCATTCTTACGGCAACATAAAATCTTGCACTGTATGTTTAGAAGTGTCATAATCATGCGTAATTAAACGAGTAAGAGTATTTATTTGCCCAACTTTCAGAAATAAGCATAAATACTTAAAAAACAGTGCCTATTCCCAAAACGAAATCATTTGATCTACGTAGAAGAAACGCTAACAGTTAGTTGACACAAGTCCATGAATCTCTGCAATGTTCAAGATTTAAATAAACTTATTACCGAGTTTATAGGTCAAACTTTGCTTCGTCTATTTTTCTCTAAATAGTTAGTATGCATACCTATAGCATCTGTCAAAATGTAGTAGGAATTAATTCATCTCTAGAGGCTCAGAGTCTAATCAAATATTGTGGGTATCAAACATGACCTGTAAAGTCTTCATAAACAATTCCACAACTTTCTAGGCTGAATAACATTAATATAAACAAATATCCACATTTCATCTATTATGAAGAAATGTCGCATTATGTAGGGAAAAATCCTAATACCACCGGAATGAATCCCATTACAGCAATCACTGTCAAAATATGATGGAAAGCACCTGATCCAGCTGTGTGAGGGAAGCCTAAAGCCCCGAGATATTAGGAAAAACTGGTAAAAGATAATAAGATTACGGCGCTGACATGTGAAAACCACAAAACTGTCGTCACACCGAATCTAGCCACAGAAACAGAAACAAATATTGACTGTGCAAGAAAGTCAAGTAGTGTAGCTCAGAAGTTACTAGTACTTGCTCCCTCAAAATACATTTCTTCAGGTTGGTCTAGAACACAAACATTTATGGTTTTTTAATGGCACTAGATACGAAATGCAATAGCTTTTCCTCAAACAGAGGCTACGTATACGGGATATATTGTCTTGTTTTAGTTCAATGTGCTCCTGGCATATTCTTTTTACGCAGGACCTCTTTGTGGCAATGAGAATGGAATGATTTATATATCCAGTATTCTCTATTAAATGGAAATCCAGAAAATGTAGGTAATACTAATTACTATTAAATACTCCATAGATATTACAGTAATTATATTTAAAACCTGTTCTCAGTAGCAAATGAGCATGTAACGTAGAGCTATAGAGCTACATGCATACCAAACCAAACCTTTACATATATCAAATCTTTCTACCAAACCTTTACATCACTACCAAACCTTTCTACCATACCTTTGTTAATTTACAATTATACTGATTAGCAATTGTACAGGTAACCGTAAGCCCCACCCGGAACCTTGACTTTCCGCGAATAAATTATTCCGTGTTAAAATATTTGATCTTGATCGGACATGAATGAACCCCACCAAGTGGTTCCTTGTTTGATGGCACGTTATTTATGCAATAACTACATACAGAGTCAACACGTTCAAGCGAAGAAATCCCATTGAATATATAAACGTATTACAAGTATCAACTGCAATAAGAGGAAAACTCACAAATAGAGCATACGTAAACATTAGTGACTGAAGCAGCAGTTAAAAGAATTAGGACTAAAATTACTTTTAGTGTAATAATTGAGTTTGAAGAAAAACAATAGAAGTATAAATAATCTTAAAAGTATCATACGCGTTCCTCGCCCTGAACTTACAGATGATAATGTAGTCAAGGATGGGGCAGATTGACCAAGAGACTTTCTTAACCTCGCCAGGTTCGCACTCCTACCTCGACATTCGGAACCTGTAATCAAAGATGTAATTCAGATTAAAAGGATTTTTAAAAAATTGTGATTTAAATTATTGTAAAAATCCAAACGACTCCGCGTATTAATTTTTTTTTGAAATCCCCCTCCTATGGAGTTACTATACTCTCACAAAATAAACCATAGTAGCTTGCACGTATTAATATTTATATATTTTTGTTATGAATAATCACTTAAAATGCAATCACACCTTTAGAAAGCATATTATCGAACGCGGATGATGATTGAGATTGATAATAATCCCAAATTTGCTTGACACTGCTTTAAGGTTCCCGTAATGTCCAGTAGAATTTATTTAAAATTAAAGTGCTTCTTCCCCAAACTAAACTCCTTCCACCCTCATCACAGGAACGGGTAGTAATAAATACTTGAATAAAATATTAAAATCATTCTGGCAGGTCTTGTTGACGATAATAGTGACGGGCAGTCACCGAAACCTTCACTGAATTCATTTCAAGTGAATATTTTTAAACATCCCAGCAAAGCCAAGGAAATTGTTATTTTACTTTCATCCTGCAGAGGCGCCACAAGATCTTTTCGCCTTCTCTCTATATTCGTATACAAGAGAGTGAGAGAGAGAGAGAGAAGTGTGAATGGTAATAAAAGGCAAACAAGTCTTCACTCACTTCATTCAACTGGGTTGTATATGTGTACCCAACGTATAATATCTTGACATTATTTACGTTTGCTGTATACTTCTTGTTCCTCATGCAGCATCAAAAGTTGAGATCTCTCAGAGATCCTCATCCTCGCAAAAAGAGAGAGAGAGGGTCTCTCAACAAGAAATCTCTTTTACTTTGACTGCATAGAAAGATCCCTTCAGAGTTCACATTCTGTAACGTCACCAGACTTCCCTCTCTGATACCAAACCAAGTAGTCCATATAATCATCCCACTCTCTCTTTTATATTATTATTGGCATCAAGTCTCGTTAATCTGCAATGCATGAGCCATTATAATGACTTCTTGTTCCTCTCAGATCCTTGTAAACATCATTTTGTGAAGCATGATGAAGCATAACCTTCACGATATGCTCACTCTTTAATCGAGGATTCTTCGCTATGGTTTCACTGAATTCCATTCCTCGACGATGCTCAAACTGAAATCGCATACTCCTTGACGATGCTCAATGAAATCGCGTACTCCTTGACGATGCGATGCTCACGGAAATTCGTTTATGATGTTAACGGAAATCGTGTTGTCGGTGCTCTCGGAAACTGCGCATTTGTAGACGATTAACTTCCAACGGGACGATGTTCGCTGAAAATACTCATTTGTTTGTGATTGGTCGATGCAGTCGAGGACGAAGTTCGCTGAAACTACTCATTTGTTTGTTATTGGTCGCTGCAGTTGAGTACGAAGTTCGCTGAAAATACACATTTGTTTGTGATTGGTCGTTGCAGTTGAGGACGAAGTTCGCTGAAAATAATCATTTGTTTGTGATTGATCGCTGCAGTCGAGGACAAAATACTCATTTGTTTGTGATTGGTCGATGCAGTGGAGGACGAAGTTCGCCGAGAATTGCGCATTTATTGACGATGTTGGCTGAAATTCCTTAATTATTCACGATGTTCGGCTGAAATCATTTAATTATTTACGATGCTCACTCAAATTATTTAATTATTGACGATACGATGTTCGTTGAAATAATTGAATAATTAAATGATTTCAGCGAACATCGTTTATTAATACTATAATCATTATTATTGAAGAGGGTGGCTCAAATCGTAGATTTTTTTGCGATAAACACAGAACTCGCATTTTTATGGCATATTTTAAGGGAGGATATCCCCTATTTGCGGATCCGACGTATTTACGGTGGTAATGATTTTAATCCCGAATATTGGACGCTCCTCAATGGACTTTGTACTTCAATTAATTAACGACGCCCGCCGAAATCATGTATTTATACCGATGTTGGCTTTAGAGTAGTGGACGAAGCAGATGCATTTTTTAAAGATGACAGTTATGGCGGGAAGAAAAAATATGTTGAATGTTGATAAATATGCTTCCAGATTAATATTGTGACTAATGTCTTAAATAGATAATAATAATAAAATTATTGTGTGTAAGTATTTACTTTAAATGTTATTGCCATATATAATGAACTACACACACATAAAAGATGCCAAACGTCATTTACGTATTGTTAGAATCTGTTTCGATTTATTTGAAAGATTATATAGGAAAGACAAATTTTGGTGTAGCTATAAATACAAACTATACTTTATACAAAGCCTTTTACAAAATTATATGTATATTATTAAAAGCGGAAATGTAAGTTGAGTATTGAGTAATTGAAATCCCAACAAATGGAGTATACCAGCCATGTTGGGTCAATATAACTCTATTTAAGTACTTGGTAAATATTAGAATCAACATTAGTAGATTATACACTATCAGTGACTAATATTAAATTCGGAGAAAAACTATCCTAAAGATAAAGTGCTTTTACTTATTTCCGTGATTCCTCGTTTAAAAAGTGTGAGGGTAAAGTGAAACACACACCGTATGACCGTATGATTCATTTGCTTCTGTGAAGGGATGGCTCATCGCTATAAAATAATAAGGTGTTCATTTCATTAACAAGGACAAATGTTTTTTTGTTATACTTGTTGAGTTTGTCCCCAAATCCCTGTATTGCGACGAACCATACATCTTGTATACCAATTTTGTTCAGTTCGAGTCCTTTGTCCTCAAGTTATATACTGTGACTGGACGTACGAGCAACGATATAACTTATTTTTAGAGTTGCGCTTGAATTTATCGGGAGCGAGATCGTTGAAAGTTGAGACGAAGGTGGGATAATTATACTTATCATATCATAGAGAAAGCCACGCTATTAACGTATCGAGAAATGCGAAAAGTTCGACGTTTTGGGGCTTATTCCTTTATGTTTGCTCATAATATATTTTTCATACAATACTAAAACATAACAAATATTGAGACTACCAAAAGTTTTTGAGTACCTTAGCAGTTTATTACCTGGCGATGATGCTGTGCTTTCATTTGCTATTAACTATATATAGAACATAAGAAACTATGTTTCTTTACTCTGCAGTGGTACGCAATACGCAACCCAGCACCATATTGTAAGTAGACACGTCTTGATCGATACTTATTTATTTTTCATTATTATTTGTCAACCACGACTCACCATTGAAAAGTCTTCGTCTCAACGTTTTCCAACGCTCTCAAAAACCTTTTAGAAATTATTACATCTTAAGTTACATTTCAAGCTATTATTAATTAAAAAATTTAACATTGTTACTAAATATTTAAATCCTTATTACTAAAAGGTAATAATAAATTAATACAAACTAGTTAATCAACATTGAAAGAAGAATACAGCAGTTTGATAATTCTCGAGTATTTTCTAAAGATTGGTCGAATTAAATTAATTGTAGTTAAAGAGGAAAATATGGTCAGGATTTCCAAGAAGAGCTGGTCGTAGAAATGAAAATTTCCTGAGTAGAAATAACAATGTTGGAAAAAACTAAGCACATTGTTAAAGTGGATCTTGACAAATGTTTGTCCAGGGGCCCACAAACTAAACCACTTATCGCACATAATAATGGAATATATGGCATAGATTCATCTTACGGCAAAGCTTATTTCAATAATTTTCGAATTATTCGAATCTAACAAACCGCTATATTATACAAGACTCTGAACTAATAGGTTCAAAGTTTTGACACATGCAGCATGTAGTATGTACAATCGGCATGGAAAGACAAAGAAATAATTCTCAAAATATAGCAGCGACATGTTATTTACTAATATTTTGAAGAACATATAAGTCAAAATATTTTGCCTATTTAACAGGCCTTAAATTGTACAACTATGTATGTATAATACTGTATCGACATTCGTGGTATTATTAAAGCTTAATTGTATTAGAATTAGCTAATTAGTTACACAATGACTACCGTAATCCACGTGCTCTTTTCACTACATGTGTCTAATATTATATGTATAATGGAGTTTCTTCAAGGCAAATATTTATATTACTGTACGCAGAATGAAAGAACTGCTCTGGCAGTATTATTTATCAAATGCCTGAAACCGACTTTCCTTTACGCAATTTTTTATTATTTTTCTTCGTCATGATATGAACGTAGACTGTTGGAAATCTTTGTTTTCGTTGTCGGAGAATAAACTTTAACAAGTAATTTAATCGCTTGTTTCGAATGCTTATATCTCAGCGACTACTACAAATGCTTGCAGGTTTGCTTTGTTGTGGACAGTGAAAGTCGAACCGCGTTACAGCATATTGGCAAGTACGTTTTATTGTTGTACGTTCAACCAGTGTAAATTGCACGTTTCTCAGTTTATTTTGTAAACCTGAACCATTCCAAATATCTTGTGTTTAAAAATTCATGTGGTATGGAATGTACATATATGTATCAGGGCTATTTGATAATTTTCACGTTCAAGTTTCTTTTCCTGGGCATTTACTTTTATATGGGAAAAAAATTCAAGATCACATCGTCACATAGCACAGTGAAAATCAGTTCAAAACGTGCAATGCTGCTGTTTGAGTATCACTTCATTTTTCCTAACACTGAAAAAGTTCCTGCTCCAGAACATATTTATTTTTCTTCCAAAAAGGGATCTGTGGTTATAAACAATGTCCCCGCAAGAATATGGCTAACAATCGTATCTCCGTACTCGGAGTTGTAGATTTTTAATCTGAGAATGGACTCTCTAAATCCAGGACTAAGTTATTTCAAGTTTTGCTTTAATGAAGTCTAATTTTTGTGACGAAAGGTTATACGCGATTTTTTCCACTTTTCTTTTAAAACAACAACGAGATGGAAAGAAGTAGTCGGATCTCATAACATTATCTTTGAAGAAGGTACATAAAATTGCGATGGCGATTAAGCCGTACATCAAAACCGAGTTTGGCTTATTAGATATTGAATTATTGCAGCCATCTATGTTACAAGTCAAGATGCAACCGCGAAGAGTATCGTTCTGCAATAAAAAAAGACACAAATATATTATCATGGTAGTTACTCATCGTATCAAAATGTAAAATACAATCATAATAATTAATACATATTAGCTGGGTTGAGAAACCCCATACTTTATTTAATGTTTTGTTAATCTACAAGCGTATTAGTTGGTTTTGTATTGTATGAATTGCATGCAACATAAAGAGTAAAATTATTTAAAACTTACGTCCAGTTTGAACTTTCCACATTGATCATCCATATTTGCCAATACACATCTTCTAACAACCAATTTTTCGTTCGTAGTTCCTAAAATGCAGAATATATTCAAAGATATTTTTGTGATTGTATTGTATCAGCAAAAAAATATGGATAAAATAATATTGATGAATAGAATGTAGACTAAAACTCTTGCGTATTCTATAAAATGTGTGCTTTCACCAAATTGTTTACACAAAAAATGTATTACCGGAAATTCCCACCATTTTAATACAGAAATGCGCTGGGAAGAACTCCCCCTCATGTCCCCGTTTAGGCACCGCACATTTCTCTTTTAAGGATTGTGGTCCGGGCTGATAAGGGTCCTCACAAGTCTTATCACTATGATTTCGGGAAGAGCAGGTAAAGCAACTGATTGTTGACACAAAACCTACAATAAATAAATTCTCGTGTGTAAATCTGAAAAAAACTTTGAGTGAAAATGTAATTCTGTAATACCGGCACAACCATTACCTTTATGAGAAACAACAACTAGTTGAAGAAAGACAAGTAGGAGACAATAATTAAGTACATCCATCTCCGTCCTGCTACTATTTAAAGAATGGTAGAGTGTCCAAATATCAGATGGAGATTCTACAGAAACACTAGTGAGCAGTGATACAAGACAATTGGGTGTGACTTTTTATAAAAAACCAGTCCGACCACGCAATCACTCATACCGGCATCAGTTATGCCTTGTATGTTTCTTAACAATGAAATTTTCCTTCTATTTCCAGCTACAGGATCCGCTGAGTCGACGGCTGGCTGTCAAAGCATCTATGAAATAAATTTGACGTTTCATAAATAACGGGGAAGGATGTCAAGAAATTTACGTTTTATTAATTTACAAACTAATACTTACAGGGGTTATATGAACACGGGCAGTTTGATCGTTGGTAATAAACGGAAGCTATTATAGTGTCAATCGCCAAAGAGAAGTGTCTTTATAAGTTTTTACTTGATTTCAGTAGGTATTGATGCTAAGCAACATTGGCGGTAGATTTATTCATATCACCAGTAGGGATGCAGAGATTGAGGAGATTTGCGAACGACCGCCAGTAATGAGAGGAGAACCACAGAACTGAGTTTCCAGTTGTTGAATACAACGAACGTGTGCGTATATTTTAGTAGAAGTTAAGTTAGAATATCTTTATGATACGGTTGAGTCTCAAGCTGCACAGGATTTCCCATTCGTTTTTCTTTCCACGTAGTCTATTAAGAATATTAGTATACATGTACATGTATAGGCACTTAATAGAGATATGCTCCCTTTCGTAGATTCGTGTAGCCAGATGTGTGCATATGACTGAGCGTAATAATAAAGTGCTTCGAGAACTCCGAGCTTGTGTGAGTTGTGTGTAACGAATGCAGCAGTAGTAGGTAGCTGAACAAAGTAGCAATGTAGATGTTTTATCTATATATTCTTGACTGAGAATCAACTACAGGCACATCCTCGAAACTAACTGAAATGAAAGATCCAGTTTCATTATATAGTGAACCACAGAGCTATTGATTTTGAACGGAGTCTGGCATTAATGCAAGAGTGTATATTTGTACGTGCACGAAGGGTATGAACTTTTGCCTTGTGGTTGTAGAAGCATGAGAGAAGCAAAATAGGAGAATTTTAGGTCGGTTAAGTAGTCTATGGAATAGTATGTATTATATATGTATGTGCATTTACGTACAAGAGACGGAGAGAACGAGACTGAGCGACTAGAGTGTGGTAAGTTCTACGTCAGTCCAAAACTCCGAATCGGTGAGGAAGGGAAGGTTGAGAGAGTTTTGAGATCGAAGGAGGTGAAGCAGGATCCCCTGTTCTGGGCTCCATTCAACGCTGCCAGTTTTGTGTGTGCAAAAGAAGACGACTCTCGTATGTTTTCTCTAGACGTTCGTTCTCTCGTAGTAGTTTTTGTAGCCAATTCCTTCGGCCTGCCAAATTCCCTTCATCGATCAATATACTATAGTATTTGAGCTGGGGTAAGTGTAATCAGAGAGACGCGTAACACTTCACACTGGCCATTCCTTCCACGATCTAAACAACATTGTTGTTAGCCACATATCACGCACACAGTTGCAGCCGGAAAAAGTACTCGCATCATTATTTCACTACCAGTCCTATTTCCTTCCCTTCCTATTTCTTGTCTCTTCGTTTCTCGTTCTCGGTTGCTCAATAGTGCTTCTTTTTATCATCAACCATTTCCATTCATCGTAACTTCCCACATATCATATTCATCTGGTAGGCAATTCACAAGTACGTTTTTCCTTCGGATTCGTTTCTTAATTTTTCCGGATACTTCAGATACCATCGTCAACTGTTAGAAACTTACGTGCTCAAGTCCGCTACAGTGTCACATGCTAAGTAAAGTACACTACACTACTTACTACCTACCTCCTAGTACTTCTACTACATCGTTGTGCTTGTTTATTATTTCTCACTTCACCCCTTACAAGTGCTTCTAAATATACAGTCAACTGTAAGGAACGGTTTAGAAAAAACAAGGTGCAAAATGAACAGGATTTCAGTTTTTTGAAAACCGACCATTTCGGGAATTTACTAGTTTATATGTATCCATAATGCCTCTCATGGTTGTTGTGCCCTGCTAATTACAACACAGCGCTGCCAGAACGATATGCAGGTAGCTACTTTATTTCGGGAGACAGCTAATTGTAAGCTTCGTGGCGCTTCAATGGACGGCACTCTCGTGGATAGTACGATATATAGTGAGCGTTTTCCTAAGTATTAATACAGTAGTACATACAATTACACCGTAATTTTTCACCCGGACTATATACACATATCCACCTGTACGGTTCGGACGAAACTTTGTATCGTAAAGGTCTATTTATGTTATTAGTCCGAATTACGCCAGTGATATACGTTATAGTACAACATAATAGCAACTATAGGGCGAAGAGAAACAGTATTGACATAAAGGACTACTAGACTTTTAGTCTCATAATAAATCATGGCATAATGGCATCCTAGCTTTATTAATTGATAAATACTTTTATGTTAGTTCCATCTAATTTATGATTGTCATTCGGATGTACATTAGAAGATAATCAGTATAATGAAGTACATAGAATGAGTTCCCAAAAAATATGTCTACGCCGATGTAATTATTTTCGAATATGTAGGTGTCTGTACGAAACTAACCGGTATAGCAGCAATGTACGAAACAGTCCGGAGAATAAAAAGCTGGCTATGTTGGGATAGAGGTTCAAAATTGCTTGTATCTCTAAGAAAATAAAAACAAATTATATTACATAAGAGTTGTGCACATTTAGGAATAGGAAATACTTCATGTAACAATTATCCTGTGCTTACACCAGCATTGTCCGCATGACTTAGCATTAACTACATACCCACTGATTAGGAAGTTGTTGGCTACAACGTCACATAATGCAAAAGTTTGGACTGGATATTAGGTTGGATTGGAGTATTGAGGAATATTCATGAAATGTTAGTAATATCAGGTATGAACGGAGGTTGCATACCTACATATATCCACAAAATTTATGTTTGCTGAATGAAACTGAACAACTTACATTATTTTAGATAGGTATACACTGGTACATTCGTCAATGTCAATTTACTTGTAAATTATAATGGAAGGTTAGATGTTGATGCATCTCTTTGTTTGTTTATAGTGGGTTAAATTCATTAAACTTAGTGGATGACAACTTGAAGATTCAAATAAGCAAATTATTCAAAAAATGTTAGGAGGACCTGGAAATTTGAAACAAACAATGAGGCATCCTCAGTTGGATGATCGAAATCGTGTTAATCATCACAGACCCCCTATTCCTGGAAAATTAGAGCAATACGGTGATCCTTATAGTTTTGTGGAAGAATCCCATGGTCTCGGGTTACCCAATGTGATGAATGCAAATCATACACACCAAGCTAAGAAGAGAGGAAGAAAGAAAAAGCCAGACGTGAACGTCAAGTAAGCCTTGAATAATGTTTTGCCCTTCAAAATTCATCTTGTCTGGTATGTATTTCTATGCAAAAGTACATATATTTGCAGCTCAAGAATGGATGCAGACTTTGGTGCCATAATAAGTAGAAACAACACTGGGAGGCCTAGTGATGCTATAATGGACCCCAAGGAACGGAAAAGACATGACAGATTCAATGGGTTATCAGAGGAAGAAGTATCTCGAAGGACACTTCCTGACCATTTGGCACATAATCTGGACATCGTCATAGTACGTTCTTTCAAACATTGCCTTATCTTGGATCAGTTGATAATGATATGAAGGTTTAAGAAAATTAGCCATCGGATTAAAAATATATTACGTTGTTGCCATAGATCGGAATTAACCCTGGGTTATTTGCCGCATACAAAGGCCATCATTACGCAGGGCCCGGGAACCATTTCTGTAATTACGATATACGCTTCATTACATTCGTACATAATGCTATGCTATTAGTACATGTATTTACTGTCTGTGTAATTGTATCAGGGAAATGCCTGTATTTATCGGGCTTAGTGCCCGAGCCTCTGACGGCCGATGACGACGGTCGTCTTCTAAGGCATGGAATCGGCTTCACTAACATGGTAGCGCGGCCGACAAAAGGAAGTGCAGATTTGACTCGACGGGAAATAAAACAAGGAAGTCAAATACTGCTAGAGAAATTGCAAACGTTCCAACCGAAGGTTGCAGTTTTTAATGGGAAATTAATATTTGAGGTTTTTTCCGGAAAGAAGGATTTTCCATTCGGTCGACAATCTGAATTCGTGGAAGGAACTAATACTGTAAGTCACTTATTTATTGTCGTTATCTCATTTTTGTTTTTCATATATTTATTGTGTAGTTATCAGTATTATTAAAAACATTTTGTTCTTCCAGCATATATGGGTAATGCCTTCGTCAAGTGCTCGGTGTGCGCAATTGCCCAGAGCCGCAGACAAAGTGCCGTTTTATTGCGCACTGAAGAAGTTTCGGGACTATTTAAATGGATTGATTTCGGAGCTAGATGATTCAGAAGTCGTCTTCACGGAATCTAAACCAACCCCGAAGGCTGTGGGTAACGGGGAATTAAAAATGTCAGAACCGAATGGTTCGATTTTAGAAGAAAACGAAGGCAGTTATTCAGATTCCATGACTATGAATAAGAAGAAGAGAGGTAGACCTAGGAAAGGTATGGAAAAGCATGCCCCTAACGGTAAAAAGGAGAAGATAATGAAAAAGGAGCCGTCAATGGATGTTAATGGAAAGAATTTTGACAAGAGCAATAACAAAAATTGCTTTGATGGGATGTCTGCCATGGACAGTTTTAAAAGAGTTGGAAACTTAGTTAGTGGTGGAGTGAACAATAGGCCTACAGACTTACAAAGGAAACGAAGAGGTAGGCCAAAGAAGTGTAAGCAAGATGACTGTAGTCCATCTCCTTTTAGTGTAGGTAATAGTAACACTCCAGATGTCCTCGAAACCAGTGCGCCTAATAACAATGGGACCTGCAAGCCTCCAACGGCTTCATCAGTCAGTAGTGGTTACTCCACTGCTACAAGTACTGAGGAGAGGTGTCGAAGGGAAGAAAATGGCTCTCTGTCGAACACTGGAAGTGGCGGACCTTCTCCTTCTCATCATTCATACACAACACAGTCGGATTTGTCATCAGAAATAAGTGCTGCCATTTCCTGTGGTTCCGCGCCACCTTCTCCTCTCAATGGTCACGCGGACAGTATCTTTGATAGTTTATCAGGAGTACTAAATCATTCGTTGGATGAACCTCAGGCTCAACAGAAGCCTGGTACAAACCAGCCAGGGAAAATGACCATGTCCAATATTCATAGCAATCAAAATCAGTTAACCAGTAACCGGTGTGGAATACCAGGAAGTTTGTACATGAATCCTCCGCTAGATACCCACGATCCATCCTATCTGCCCTACCACCACCATTCGTACGATAACCGATTGAACAGCTTGAACAATAGAAATCAGCTGTACCAACCAAGTCATTTCAGAGGTGAGAATGGAAATTATTCATATTATACAAGAAAGCATGTACAATTTTAACGATTACATCACTCCGGCGTGTTATATTCTATTTTGGGCGTTTAAAAGAATGACAGAAATGTATTCCATATACTTACAGATGGAAACAGTGAGAACAATCCCCAAAATACCTCGTCTTATCCTACCCACAACTCTTACGAAGTCCCAAAATCATTTGATATTGCTTCCAAGTCCCTATCTGGATTAGAGTCGTTGGTTGATCAAATTCCAAGCATTGCGGACTCGGAAGTTGGTGCTGTTCCACCAGCAAACGGAGGGTGCTTACCAGGGATGTTACCAGATGTAATTTCTCCACAATCATTACCCAATGGCCCATCATCATCTGTCCTACCGCACACCGGTCACTATGGCGAGGCACCTCAACCCGGATTTCTTCCGTATGGTCCACCGTCCTCATACAGTAACCCATCACATTATTCATCTTCGCCTTTTTATGCTTCGGACCTTAGTTCTTCCTTCCCTGTGAACTCACTCGGAACGGCAGCAGCTTACTGCACACCCTCACCATCATCAGGAATGTTACTAGGTTATTCTAGCTACCATGGGCAGTACCCGTCTCCTCATGGAGGATCTAGCTACTCTCACTCCTCTCCAGCCTCTCTTCATATGCATCCTTCATCAGCATATGGGCCCCCCGGCTTTCCCCCTTCATATTCAGGATCAATTCCATATACACACGCAAATTCAATGTCTTCGTCTATGGTAGCTTCAACTTCAAACGCGCAACGGTATCCCCAGCGATTGCATCTGAGACAGGAAGGTATGGATTTAGGGCATATGGGTTTCGGTGGTTACTAATCTATACGAAATCTTCGTACCTCATGAAGCTTTACTGCCAAATAAAGTTGTCATCCAAAGAGTCGATCTACCATGTTTCTTGTTGAATGCTCCCAGCACGTATGATTAACTTTGAATTGCAATCAATGAGACCTTGGAAGAGCCCTAGCGCCAGGAAAAATATTGCGGAAGAATAATGAGCACGAATATTAATACATAAACTAATATACTAAATATGTACGTATACATACAATGCACGGCAGTTGTGGGATTGAGATTCAAAGGAAATGTAATTATCATAAATAGTTTTATCCGCCTGTGAAATCCTAGTCGTGCCAAATCATCCCTTTTACTTATTTATCTATACTCTGGCTGCAATGACTCTGCTCAAGAAGACTCGTATGTACTGATGAATACAGGAAATTTTTCGACATTGTTGGTACTCAACTTGAATTGAGCTGTAATCAGTAATCCCGTGTTTCTGCATACAGCATAATGTCTATATAGAAGTGTCTATACAGATATGCATGCGAATCATAGGGCTTTATATTACAATCCACCTCAGACAAAAGAGACATTCTTCCAACTCATAATTAACGTTACTTCCAAATACATTCCTTGGAATACGGAAATTCTATGTATTCAAGTTTCGATTATTTTAAGTCTAGTTGTTATTTTCGAAATACCTTGTTTGGCTCTATGTAAACTTGATTATAGTAAGGACTTACGTAAGTTTGTGTACATGTAAAGTATCTAGTGTAATAATTATTGTATCTATATGTCTATGGATGGAAAGAAAATGCAATACGTGCTAACCACACCATATACTGTTAACATTGTGTACACATAATCAAAAATACACATTACATATGTATGGCGTGTATGCATTAAGTTACTATATATGGGATAAAACAAGAAGATTGATTGCAAATGAGACCTCCTGCCTAGCGTCGACAAAAGCCTCCTATTGCTTCTGTTCGCGGATGCAAGAGTTTGGTAAGTATGGTGATTGTGGGACTGAATGAACTATATTCATGGTTCTAGTCATCTGTATCATATATACGAAGAAGTACCAGGTTTAAATCAAGTGTTATATTAATACCATATATAGTAAGCAATCGACATTATTATATATCCTGTAGCAATATATTGACAAAACTATTTACATATAGACTTGTAGCGGGATTTAAAACCAACAACAACAAGTAGTGAGACTTTTACGAGGTAACAATCGTTCATATTACCAATCATATTTGTTTAGAAATTTAAAGGGATATGTGTAACATATTGTTATTATCATACGTATAATCATTAAGCGGTTGAAGAGCGATGAGGCGTACAATATCTGCATTAAAACTGTAGAAGTTGCCAGTATTGCAATGCTGACTGAGAAAAACATATGAATACACTTAATATTATGATATTTATGTAATTTTAAGCAATCTAATTGTTAACGTTTATGGCAACTTTCGAAAACTTAAATGCATACTTTTAGCGAATATATTATATGAGATAGTGCTATACCTTATATACTACAGGCGTAAATACAGTTATGGTCTCACTATGTATTTTATTTTATGATGATGAAGGATTTCTTCCAGAAGGGAAGCAAGTATTTAATCAATACTATTAATGACATTTAAGAGCCAATTTTGATTATTACATTACATTACGATTACTTCCGTTGTTACATGAATAACCCGTTTTCTTGTTTCGCAACGGAGAAGTTGTTGTCACATGTAGACATACACATGTATGTATGTATATCTACTATTACTACATGAGGAGGTTGTTTTAACATTACATGGTTCGCAGCATCAAATACGCATATTATTAAATTAAATGATCGTTTGTATAGTGCTACATGTGACTCTTACAGGCACATACCTACGTTCTATATATTATGTATCTAATGTATAACCAGTTTCGTTAGCCTTTTCCCTATTACATAAATAAAAAATCGTCCAGAAAAAAGAGGGAAATTAATTGCAATAAAAAGAGCGAGAGCTATTAATCCGAAATACCTTGTTAACCTCATATTTTCTGTTTTAAACATAGAAAGCAGTTATTTTGTTTACGGTATACAATTTTTAAAATCAAATATGCAGAAAATATAACTATTATAATAATGTCAAAACTAAAACTATTTACTCTATGAAACCGGCAATTTGACCAAGGAACTATCAATATACCTTGCAATAAAATGACTTGATTTTACTCTGAATGAAACAGTGGTGTGATGTTTATAAGATATTTTATCAAGCTACATACATTAAGTATACATACAGCATGATATTATGCGAGATCTTCTTGCTGTCGTAAAACGCCTGCATCTAATAACTCTTCGTAGCGCCTTCTTAATCTTTCCATTATCAAAGAACTGCGTAAGGAACATTGCTCCAAATTAGGAAATTCTACTCCATTTCTAGTGGAGAAAGGCAGCTAATGAACTCATTCCAAACATTTCATTCTGACTAATTACATATTATTAAGGCGTAATGTACCAAACCTCTGTGGAGTGATAATTTCAAGCTTCTCAGCAGTTGTCGAACGTATTTTGATCATGAATTTTCCTAAATGTTCTCGATTTTTTTCCTTAAATACATGTACAAATAATAAGTGCTTTCACAGGTCCTTCCAAACGTATCGTAAAGATACTACAGATAAAAGGACGTCCAACATATCACAAGGAACTCGTTGGCAACTTTCTCTGGTAATTTATCAGCAGAAGTTCTTTCATTAGTAAAAGTTACCACCATCATGTGCATGTTCCTATATGTCATCTGTTTCAATATTTATTTTTAATTTCTTGTTCGTGTACCGAGTTCCAACAAGAAACACGAAATTTTTCATGTCGGACATGAAATATATTTCGCAATTGAGAGAATTAATTTCAATTTGGTAAAATTGGCATTTATGAGGTTACTTACAGTAATTGCATGGTTTATGGATAAATTGTCTTTAGACTGGTGAATTTTTCTTTACTCACCGCAAAAATTTTAATTTTCTGCATGAATACATCTATAACATAAGGAGCTGCCGGTTTTCTTCCTGAAGAGAATAATTGAATATATGGTGAGTACATTCAACGCTCTTCCCATCTCCGTGTCGTCATACCAAAGTTCCGATAACCAGCCGCCATGCAAGGAGCCCTCCAGACTGTACAACCCATTAGATAGAATTTATCGTTGTAGTTTTCACAGATATAACACCACATTTGGATAGCATTACCAAGCCTGAATATGCATTTATCATGGAAGATGATTATGCCTGATTCTGAAAAGTCCTTAAGCCCGCAATGTGCATACGTAGTAGCAAAAGTATCTAAAGCCAGTTGCCCAGATGTGAAAGTAGCAGCGCATACATAATCGAAGTTCAGCCTCTAACTTTTCTTCGTCGGAGGGTCTCCTTAAGCATGCTTAATTCTTCGTTTATTTTACATAATATTAACATACTACTGGGTCATTTAAATTGCACAATATGACAATCATGAATCATGACCATACCCTACTTTCTATTAAATCATAAAATATGCAAATTCCTTGAACACCATTATTTCAATGCCTAATGCTATTGCATCATATGTACATATATTGATCGGCTAACCTTTGGCAAGCTAATAAAAAGTATCTTGCTGTGTTGCGACCTTCCAATAAGAGAAAATAGTTGGGTCCATGCTTCAAAAGCAGGATAATTGCTGCGTTTTCAAGGAGACCTCGAAACACACTTTTATTTTGAACTTAACACGGGAACAAGCTAGGTTATGAAGCTCGTAACTACATATACAAGCAACAATAATATACTACCTACCTATATTATGAATCTATATCCTATAATACGGACCTATATAGTATGCCTGTATACATGTACATACGTGCTATAATCTTGTACTACTAACATGAAGCAAAGTATTGTGCCAGCATTTGGAAGTGCTGAGTGCCTTGTTTTTCTCCGACACCACGACTCCCGGGATTCTTGCAGGCTAGATATGCCGTCGCAGATCCATAACATCTTTCAGAGCTTACACTATGCTGATGGTGTATCCAGAATATATAGCGTACAAATTAAAAGCATACATTTGTAGTTTTGACGTAAAAGGTGAGCTTGAGCATACAGAAGAGGGCAAATAACATGTACATATTTATGTAGCGATACGATTTCAGTGCGTAAAGTAATCATTATGGAATACATAACAGCAAGAGCAGCACCGACGCCGTAAAAACTTCGTGGAACATGTGCTTGAAGGCAATATCTACACTACTGGGAATGTGTGTATAACACTATGTATACTGAAACAACTGTGAAAATGTCAAGCAGATGTATGCCTTACAAATGCTTAATTACATTTAGAAGGAATCAAGCAGCGGGGTCGGTTAACACGCACAGTAAATTCCGCTCTTATATTAAAATCTGTAATTCAATGAGAAAAACTATTGTCCGAATAACGTAAACATAATACCTACTTAATTCACAAAAGCAATAACAGAACTAAAAGCATATGTATGTATGTCCGAATCGGAAATGACATTACAACCTAAATTTTTAGCCACGAATAGATTACTTTCATGCGCTGAAACTAGTAACTGCCCACATATTAATTCTTCCCTTTTCCATGTAAGGGTGAACCGGACGAGCATTGACATTAAGCATAGTAGTCAGGTAGGGTCGGAAGAATCAATGTTTTGCACCACGCACATTACGTCGCTTTTTAGTTCGTCGGAAAAGCATATGTACATTAGGTTATTCACATACGAAAACTCAAAATATATAAATAATGAAAATATATAGGTACGTATATAGTTTATCTCTATTAGTGAAGCTGGATTTTGCCATTCCACTGCACTAATAAATCTGTGTCGTAAGAGGCAGTGTGAATCAGTTCTGCCACAAAGCTGCTGTTACGGAAGAAAATTGTTTTACCATAGGGAAATGCTTCACTTAGGAGTTTTCGACTACCCTTTCCTTTTAATAAGTACAATGCATGATTCACCGTTCTCCAGGATTCATAGTTAATTACAGGTTTTACTCTTCAGAGAGCAAATGTTTGACTCGCGCTGTAAAATCCTACCACCCCTATAACTTAAGATTGTCACAACCAATGTTGCAACATGGTCCAATGCTTTCATTTTCAATTATGTGTCACCATCACTATTTTTAAAGAATTCGTCATGCAACTTTTTCAGAGATGGAGAAAGGAACTATTTTCCTTTGGAGTCTTTAACAACAACTTTACGAATAAGGAACTTAACTCTACGAATAAGTAACTTTTAAACAGTTTGTGGTTTTCATAACTACGGACATATACTTTTTTGTGCCGCAAACTAATATGACAAATAATAAAACAAATACATAAATCCTAAACATCTTTTCAGCTAAACGATGAAGATGCTTATTTGAGAACAAAGGGGCCCCGGCGTCCAACCATGAAACCTGTAGGCGTTCAGATATTACTAATGCGATTAGTGTTAATTTCCTCACAAAGCAATTTTTTTAAGAACGAAGATTGCTGAAACTGCAGTCTTTTGCCTGAAATGTTTAAACTAATTTTGCTGTATTAGGTACATTTATGATGCCCCTGCATATTTAGAAGCCAATGGTTGATGCGCATATTACAATATAAGATGATGAATTCCAGATACCATCCTCCAGGCCTCATTCCTATCTCGGTTCTTCTTTACTTTTGACCTTGGAAGCGTCATGTCTGTACTTTGCTAAATTCTTCATCTATGACTTCAATGCCTGTTTGCCCAATTTTCTTATTAGGGACACTATGCAGGTTTTCAAGTCTAAACCTCTCCATCTCCCCTCCAATCTGTTTATCTTGTAAGAATGTTCGCTTCTATAAAGCCATGAAATCGTATATAAAAATTTACGGTATTTCTGTATTTAAATCAATGTTACTCAAAGCGCTGCCTAGTATTCTTTCAGAATATCACAGTTTAGTAAAATACATCTTTTTTCGATGATTTTAACATTTCAGCTGTCAAAAATGCGGCACAAAACCCTTGTGTGAAGGTTACCTTTCAAAGATTGCATGATTGTTTTATTTGTAAGTTTCAAGAGAAATAGCACAAAATAACTATTTTTGATATTAGAAAAAATAAATGCAGTAAACTACCGCAATCATGACAAGGTTAGTTTGCAAAACTTTTTTACGCAAGATTGTAGTATAGATACTATAATCTCTAACATAGATACAGTGAAACATACACACGTTTGATCTTGAGCACTTTTGTGCCATGAAATTTTTCGCGGAATTACGGAAATGCAGTATAGTTTTGCTAAATGACAGTAAAATTTTGTTTTGATCAGTTAAATCGGATAAGGATTTTAGTTGCTAACTTTTTATAGTGTAGAAAGATATGCCTAGAAAGTAATAAGACGCAATAAATGGTTCTTCTTGTAGATCCAAAGTAAACGTTTTATTTTTTTAAAGCGATAATTTGATATTTATAGTTTTGTGTGTTTTATAGAAGTAACCAACCTAGCATGGCTATAAAGGGGTGCCTTATTAGTGACGCAGGTGTTCACGACTATTAGCAAAGCTTTCAATACCAAACTTTTGAAAATTATGTTATTCAGTCGTGTTATGTATATATTATATTGTGCAGATATATTCTAGATATGTTTTGAATAGATTTTTTAATCAAGCTAGTGTTAAGAAAGTAAATAATTGCTAAAGCACTTTACTGTATCCTTAGATAGCTAATAATGAGATGTGTAGTTTAGTGTTTTATTTCAAGTCATCTTTTTGAAATCACATGCTGAACAAAGCAAAACACCTTTATCAAACCCAATTTGTAGCATGTAAAAGTTGAGCCTTGAAGTAGTTTACACTAGTAATTGTATCTCAAGCGTGTTTTACCTAACTCAAAAATCGATCTGAACAGGCATGTTTTGATTATTATACAGAACAGTATCAGGTCTCCGTCGGATAAGTACACAAGAGCGGGTGCCTTTAAGTGGTTGCTGGATGATGATCGATCGATGTTCATTAGTGTTGTTCGTGGTTTTTTAGACTTACATACAGGGGTTGAGAGTGAAGTCGTGTGTACCGCTATGCTGTTCCTATTTTCAGACGTATTTATAGTCGAGGGGAGTAGTCTACACAAGTTGGCTTGTCGTTGGGGATCCAAACTGTGATCAAGTTTCTAGCTGTTCTATACAGGCGAACCGAAAATAAAACGATTCGCATAGACGCAGCTTCCGTTCCCCCATGAACAGGAGACAAGAGGAGGAGATGAAGATTTTTCAATGAGGCAACCCGTTACTCCCTTCCCAATGGATCGAATGCTGTTCAGAGACGTTCTTGCTTGGAAGGAAATGTTATTAAAGATCGAGCAGCTTCCAGCTACACAGAACTTACACGTGTATGCAGACGTAGACTTATGCCTACTCATTAATATAGACCAAGTGAGGCAGAGACGAAGGGTCCAATCGTTTATCATTAATGCTCCTAAGCTTTCACTTTCGCAATAACATTAAATCATACACATATTTTCATTCCATGTTTTTATTCCAGTACATTTTATGTATACTTACGGAATTAATCACCATGCTATAGAACTCATAGGATGTCACATAGTATTATATGTCGGATAATACCTAAGTTGTATACTGTACAGTAGTAAATTACTTTTTCTCCTGTGTAGTTCTACATACGTCGCACTTTCTTCCTTCAAAGAATTCGCAGCCATCAGCTATTCAAATTCTTTATTTGCCTTCTTCGTTGTGAATAAAGAAACTCGCGGTCACAGTCATCATTGGAACGGCATAATTACCATATATCTATTAAATGTGGTCAGTTTTTAGCATATGTACATAAGTAGATGCATAAATAGATACATAACAAAATACCATGTCTTATTCAAGTAAAAATTTTTATAACCAAAGTACATTATTTATGGGGTATAAACCATGTAAGAATTTTAAAAATGTGTGGGGTAATATGATAAGGTGTTTTACCTATATAAAGTACCCATGTTCCGGTACTAATAGATTTCATCCTGTGGTTTTATACACAACTGGATGTATTATTACGTATTGCAAAGGAATAAAAAAGAAAATCAGGTAGACTATGATTAATCTTCCACTGGAGATATGTTAATTGGGATACAGACCAAGATTTGCTAAAGTTTAGTGTAAAAAATCTGGAGTGAGGTCGGGGAATGGCGAATGAGGAAGAGACAACTAATTTATTGCAATAACCATTCATATAGATATATATGCATTGTAGCAGATATTTGATCTGTCACATCATTGGCAAGTATTACTCAATATCCTGTTTATTACAATATCAGCTAAAATGAGCAATTTATTAACAGTCAATTATGATGTCAGACAGGATATTGTTATGACTGTAAACGTAAACACAATAATTCCATATAATGAAGATGAAAAGTGTAACTCCGGACCTACGGACGTGAGAGCTTGTAGCTCAATACGGTGTGATGTCATCATTCTCCTTCAATTGACTCAATAAACTCACTATTCGTCTCATTGTCAAGCGAACCCCAAATTTATATTACAGAATGTAGAAGATTGGAACTCTAAGTACGTAAGAGAATCGAATTAAAATGATTCAATTCAATTCAATTCAATGGCTTTATTTACATGTTATTCCTTGATCAGTACAAAAATAGACTGCTCTCCCCCA